>VXBJ01000862.1:101331-132796 GCA_013400055.1 Nycticryphes semicollaris
AAAAAAAAAAATTAAATCATCTATCAGCTACTTTGTATTCTGGAAAACTAAGAAGATTTTTTTTTTTCCCCCCAATGAACTCAGTATGTTACTACAATTCTGTGATTTTCATATTAAAACTGGCTGCCTTATCTGTGTTCTGTGCAGCAGTTGGCTGCAATTAGGTATCTAAAAATAACGGTCTGAATCACAATGTACGGACATTGGCCAGTGAAAGCAGCAAAGCTGGGCAGTCTTTCTCAACCTAGACGGTAGCTCAACCTAACAGAACAACCACAGCAGACCAAAGGTCTCTGTGCCCCAGTATACAGTGCCCAATGGTAACAATCTCAAAACCCAGCATAACCAGCTGCCTCTGGTGTACCATCATTTGCCCCAGCTAATTTTAATAAAACCAGCTCGGGCACTGCAAACCAGCCTTGTTTTTTATAGATAAAGTTTGCTGACAGGAACATTCTCACTGGATTTCAGTAGAACATCTAAAACAAAGTTATGTATACGTGTAAGTGTTCACAAGATCAAAATTGTAGCTTGGTTTATTAGTCAGATGTGTGAAGTTCTTTTAAAATTGACTGAGTTGCCAGAGATGAGAAGCACAACACACACACATACACTTGTGTTCTACAGCTTCGTAAAATACCTGGCAAAAAATGTGAAACTTTAAAAAAAAAAAAAAAAACCCAAAGAAAGCCCTACCAAAGTAATCTCATAAAAAAATATTTCATCAACAAAGTCTTAATAAAGCACAGAAAGACTCTGCGTTTCAACTTTGACATGAAAGTACATTGTGCAACCTTTGTTCAACTCATGTATGGGAATCATATGAAGCATTAGAGGCATACGCAGTCATTTCCTGATAATTAACAGTTTCATATACAATTACATGTTATGCAAACAGATGACATCAATGTTGCTCCGTAAAACCTTTTAATTGTAATGAGGTTTTGCCTCAACATATGAAAAGCATGCACCCGTAAGATTTAATCCTCTGACACACAACAAGCAGAAGGCCTGGCTTACCCCTGCAGGCAAAATACTATCATCTGGAAGCGGGAATATATACTGTTTTAAATTATCAACTAACCACAACCATGGAACTGATCTTCAGTAAAAGTCTTACAACACCCTTCACCAGTAACCACTTTAGTGGTATTTTACATCAAAGCAGAGAAAAGCAGTATACACAGGGTTAAGTCTGAACCTTTACTAATTATAATGCTTAAAGTAGCACCAGTCATAGAGACTGATATCATGGTTAGTGGCAAACAAACTCTTAAAAACTATCCTACTGGTCTCGTTTGAAGAATAAAGGAAAGGTGCAGAAGATTTAGGCACTGATATGGAGGACGGTCTTGAAACAGAAATAATGCAACAAAGAAACAGGAGATAACAAAAACAGCAAATAAAAATGTCAGAGCTGGAATGAGGCTTCACCATCTCATATAACAAATGACCTATTACAAGGATCAAAAAAATACGTAAAAGTAAAGGAAATGAGCGAGCCCCTGAAGGATTACAGAATTGCTATAAGTCAGAAATTAAGGAGAGCACACTAAGCCTTTCCTTCCCATGCAAAAACTTTAAGGGATATTTTAAAATGCCCATATCCCAAGCAAAGAATAACATGCCAGTACAGTGCAGAACACAGACATCCAGCTCCATCCACCACTCAGAAAAACAAGTAATTGCCACTTTAATCAATTCCTTACAACATGGCAACAGAATGTTCCTGTTGGTCAGACCACCTGAGCCCTCTCTGGTCAATGCCCAGGCTTTGCCACCACTCAGGAACGATACTCTACTGGGTGGTGTAGCCTCAAGCTTGGGCTGCAGAACTGTAAACCCCCACACAAGCACTCAGACAACACAAACTGAGTATCTTTGGGAAAAAGGGGCCAGATACAGAATAAGATATGAGTATTTCTGATCTTTGTACTACAAATCACACTGATCTTGTAACTGAGGGGTGATCAGCCTTCTGACAGCACAGCCAAGGGCTGGAAGATATGCGTAGACCTTGGTGACGAGCTTCTCAGCATTTCACAGCTCCATTCCACGATGGGAATGGGGGCAATGGGGCATTACTAGACACAGCAATACATCCACCTTGTCTCAGGGCCAGGGTTTCAGGTCACCCTACATAATCAGTGCCAGGGCAGCCCTGTTGACAGGCACTTAGCCCTGTGATATCCCTTCAGTGAAGAAGCTGACTGAGCAGCACAGACTCGTGTCCCCACAGCTGCCCAGGGTTAGGTGTCACAATCTGGATTTCTTCAAACAAACACCATTTACTTTCAGGACACAATTCGGAAAACACAAGACTTCCCTTCAAGAATGCTATCAAATTAAGGATCTCCATATACAGTCATCAAGTTCACACAAGCTACAATGATAAGTCTGCTAAGTCCATTTCACAGTCCTTTTATAAAGTCTTCCACCTACACACACACACGAAAAAAACATCCATCCAAAGAAAGAAAGAAAACCTACAAATAATTTATCTATCCAAACTTCCATACCTAATCCAAATTATTCAAATCTGTATTTGACACATGCTCCATTATCCCCCATAAAAAAAAAAAAAAAANCTGAGAAATCTGCAACAGGGTAGATCTTTGTTGCTCTTTTCTGCTGGCCTGTGATAAATCCTTGCCAGTACTGCAGCTAGAAATACCCCAGTTCTCATCAGTTCCTGCACTTCTAAGCCATACCCCATTGCTCTCACCCTGCCCTCAGACCAGGTCACTTGGCAGTTTCTACCCACCAGACAAGAAGTAGGGGACTTGGCCTACTCTCCTCCACCCCTCTCCTCTGCTGCACATCTCCCCCCCGTAACACGAGTGATGAAATGTCTGCCTGCAACTCAGCAAAACAGGAGCACGCAACAGCAGCAGCAGTACATGTTGAAGCTACTGGCCAAAACCCACTATGCCTCCTGCAGCCCTTTAAGATTGGCAGCTACTGTTGAAAGCCATGTGCCCGCTCCTCCCTATCTTTATGACAGAAAGATATTTGAAGGGAACAGCAGCTTACTACGGGGAAGATTCCCTCTGCTAAGGGCCTGGTGCCCTGCCAACAGAGACTAAAGGCACCAGGACTAAGGGAAGAGATGTGGAGGGCAGGAAGGTTGGTTTTGGTTGTTTTGTGCTGTCTTGAATCTTTTTTATCCCAGCACAGAAAAGATATGAGTAAAAGAAGCAAAGAATGGTAATTGAGACTCCAGATAATTCAGCCTTGGAAGAGTACAGGATCTTTTAATTTCTATCAGTTTGTAATTATAAGCCTAGAGAAAAAAAACAAGACAAAACCAGAAGATGGCTACAAGATACTCAAGTAAGCTAGGACTAAAGCTGCTGAATTGTTTCAGAAGGATTTTACACTCTAGGAAAATATAAAATACAATGATTACAAACCATATATGCTGATGATGTTCAATACCCAAGTGGCAAATAAATGTCTCTGGATGAGAGGAGCACACAATATCGCCTATTACTGATAGAGTTCAGGACAACAAAAAATAAACCACAAAGATCAGAGAAGAACCACCAGAAAAGTAACAGCTGAAACTGGAAAGGCTTTCTTTATTGAAGGACTATTAAAATATATTTTTGTCAGTAAGGAGTACAACACTGAAAGGAGGTTACCACAGCAGGAGTGAAAATACTACTTCTTGCTGAGGACCATGAGAATGTCCAATGAATGGAGTTTGATTTCAACTCTTCTTCATTTGTATATACTCCATTGAGATGCTGCCACATTGGATCTGGCTCCTAAGGATGCTGCCAGCAGAGTAAAACCTTCCATGCCTCTACAATGAATGTTTTTTTATTTGTTATTGTTACTATTTGAGTAAGCAAAGGGATATAAATTTTGTTTATCGCTTACAAAGTATTCTTGCAAGACCATACTGGGAAATATGCTGTTGCAAAATGTTTATTTGAAGAATAGGTAAACATGGTATGAATTGTGATAAATCAGTTCATCTGAAAGACAGCAGCAGAATGCATTGTGATTAATCTGCTGAGAATACATCTCTGGCTATTCTTTCTATTCCTCATTACCACGAGACAGGCAGTGAGGGGATCATGCTATGCTGTAAAGATAGCTGGAGATCAAGGAAGGCCAACAGTCCTTGTCCAGGGCCAAATAACTAAGCTGATGTTCTAGAGTCAACACGTGCACAGGTTAACATCAATTGCAATCAATACAGAAGGAAAACTCAATGAGCCTGTCCCTAAGCCCACACCTGCAGTTTGCCTTCAGCAATGCAATAGAACTGGCTGGAGCCTTGCAAGTGCTCCTGAGATGATGAAGCCTTTAGAATTGGAAGGTGGAAGCATGTAACAGTATCGGGGCACAGAGGAAATATAAACTGCACGTGAAACAGCAGAAGAAAACAATCAAAAAGAGAACTGCTTTCATTTAAAATGCATCTGGTTGTCAGGACCTGCACTGAGAGATGATGCATAAGATGGCAAGAACAGGAGGAAAATAGTAACAGGGAACAGGGAAGAATTCACCCAGGGTAAGATACTTTCTCCCTCCATGAGGTAGTCTGTAGTGGCTTGATACAAGGTTTCATTGTATTTTCTTTGAAACATCTTGTGTAATTTACTGATCCAATTTGCTATGACACAACACAGGAAGCTTTAAGATGAGAAAATAGCAATATAAATTTAATCTAATGATTTCTGGGGACTGAGAGACTTTGAAGTAGAACCAGAAAAAAATNTATGCTATAACCTAAACAAATCAGCATAGCACCTGAATTAATTAAAATTATGAAAGTGAATGTTCTAATTCAACTTCCTAGAATTAAGAGGTTCTTGAAATAAATAATTAAATGAAAAAGGACTGTAGTGGATTTAAAAAAAACAAGAACAAAAATCAAACCAGACACTTGTCACCAAACACTGACGCATTTGAACAGAGTTTGCTTGTTTACCATTTCAGAAAACCAAATGCTGATTTCATTACAAAAGGACCACACCTAAAACTACCATCATGTACTGACATATACCTGGACGTTGTGAATAACTCCATTGTGTAACTGCTAGCATGTTCATTCATCAGGATAAAACCGGATACCTGAAACCATATCACCCCTTCTGGAATAAGATCACAGCAAGTACCTAGAACTATGTTTTCACAGTAATATGAACCTAAAAGCCACAGAATTCTAGGTAATACAGAATAACACACCAATACCTTGTCCTCATTGCAAAGAACTTCCCAGGGAGAACACAGTGTAACTGTCACAATCAACACCTAAAGGGATTTTATTTTGTTTGTTGATCCCATTAGGAAAATGCATTATGAAAATAAGAAATAGAGGCTATCTAGGAATATTTCACATATTTAAATACCTTTTAAGAGTAATTCCTTCCAGGCTGTTCACTATATTCACTCCTCTGCCAAGTGGTGACAAGTATGGCCAAAAATCAATGGACAGATGTGATCCAAGATATCGACAGATAAGCTGTACAGCCAGGGTAAAAGAAATCCTCAGCTTTGCAAAAGTAAAATTTTTGGATATGAGAAATTTTGAGGCTGTTACAACTCTATAAAGGCTCTTCAATTATATTTCACTAAAGCATAATTTCCAGAAGTAGCACTTCAGAGAGAATACTTTTAGGAGTGATATCACTCCATAAGCTCAAATGTTGGGTAGGTTTATTTTCCCGACGCATTACTTGACAAGAAATGTTTCTAGGATTGATACTCAAGTACCTTAGTGAAAAAGACAGTGGTGGGCAAAACTGAAGTACCTGTAGGCAATCTACTTGATGATTCACATGTTCCCATTAAGCCTCTCCTTCTCACTGTGAGTATGTTCTAAAGCAGCAAGATCTTACAATATTGATTTTTTTGGAAATCATGCTAATGGAGCAAAAATTCAAATCAGAACAATTGTCTCTTAATGCAGTGCATGCTAAGGAACTAACTACCACAATCATTCAGACAAAGGGCTCTTTTGCTTCCATAATCTCATTTCCGCTACATCAAAGGTTTATGTACAACTAGAATATGTATATATGGAAAAGGTACGATTCTTGTTTTGCCTAATGGCTTTGGTTCTGAAAACTGAAAAATATTCCCTGAACTAAAAAGCCACATTATCTTAAAAAGTGGGGTTTTGGCAGTGAGTGTTCAGAAACACATTCTAAAAAACACAATGCAAGTTCTTTACCTGAAACATAGATAACGCAGATGTTAGCAAACTATCCTTCCTCTCTAAGCAGAGGTTCTTTATGCCTAGTTAAAAGCAGGGGTGCAAATCAATTTTATGATCAATATTTGACATTTGCCCACAGCAGAGAGGCACCATATCATTTGACAGTTGCCTATTCTGTGCTTTGGGCTGAAAAGATATAAAAAGGGAGGGATTTGTAGGTCAGAAATTAGTTCCCTTGCGACTGCTTCTGGAGAAGCTGGCAAAGCATATGGCCCTACTGAAACGTCTGTTCTGCACTTGGAGGCTGCAGTCAAATTCACATCCAAAGAGACACTTTTTTCTTTTTTAGCTTAACTTAGTCTCTGCTTCTGTGCCTGCATTTTGTTCTGCTGTCACTAGTCTCCCATAAGTAAAGATCAATTGGCAAGTTTTTTGACAGACTGACAGCAGTTTCCTCCAGTAATGGAGCACCTCTGTGATGAAACCAGACCACCTTCTCAAAGAAAATAAAGCATCAGAGATTGCTTTGGCAGCAGCAATAAAAATAGCCACCCCAAAAGGAAAAAAACCTCAGTCTTAACAAGAACAAGCATGTTTGTAATTTAAAACGCACACAATCATTTTTTACCACCCTTTTACTGGGTTTAAAAATAGCACCATAAGTCTTTGTAGCCAACTATTGCAAACTCAAAGATACATGCCACATTCATATATTAAACAGGAAACACCTTTCAAATTATAGAGTCTTTACCAAGTGGGCAAACATGTATACCCCATCTCCTTCTGTTCACTCATCCACCTGACCACAGTGCACATGGACCAAGTGGTTAAAATTTCAGAGATGACTCTACAGCCACCTCCCACACTTGAGCAGCTTAAATCTGCAGTGTGCTCAGTCTCTTCAGCCTACCCAAAAATGCTGCTCAACAACATCAACACAGACTGCTACCAGCCCGTGTAACAGATGAGGAAGGTTTAGGCAGTGCGTGGTAAGCATAAGCTACAGGTACAACAGGTTATTGGATCAGGGAAAGACAGCAATAACCTGTGAGTAATACACGCACAGAAAAGCGCCTTAATAGCAACGTATTCTTCTATATCCACCCTCCAGCTAACCGCAAAGTTCCTTTGACTTATGAAGCTTCTATGGCATAGAGCATCCCATTGTGCGTGTTAATTAAATGGCATTTGGGGGTACGGGGGGAGGACAGGGGGTTCGGGATTCTTAGGAGAGCCGCCAAACTTTGCTGACGGCGGGGAGCCGAAGTTGAAGGACGGGGAGCTCCGGCAGCCTCGTCGCTCCCCTCCCCGCTGCTTCAGGGCGAGGCGCCCTCCGAGCCCGGTCCCGTCGTCCCCCGCCCCAGCCCCAGGCAGCCGGCCGAGCCCTGCCGCTTCCGCGGTACCTGCGCTGCAGCCGCCGCGGGCAAGGGGTTGTCCAGCAGCTCCATCTGCACCTCCTGCGCCGGGCTGGGAGGCGATTTGGACATGTCGCTCTGAACCATTGGCGGAGGAGAGCGGGCGGCTGGGCGTCAAGCCCCTCGGCGGGGTAGAACTGTGCCGAGGCGAGGCGGCGAGTCCCCCCTCAGCGCCCAGCCATGCCGGGGGAGGCGGCTGGCGGGCGGGCAGAGGCGGGCGGCGGCGCGGCCCTGCCCTGCCTGCTGCCGGCGGGGAGCGCGCAGCGCGGCACCGGGAGACGGGGCACCGCCGCTGCCGGGGGAGGGCAGGGGGCGGTGCGTAGGGGAAGGGGGAAAGTGACAACGAGCATCTCCCTCCCGGCAGCTACCGGGCGGCGGCCGCGGGTGGGTGTGGGCGGTGCCGGCCTTCCTGGCGGGCGGGGGCGCTGGGCTGCGCGTCTGCGGTGGAGGGGCTGCGTAGGTGTCAGGCCCTGCTTTTCCCCGCCACTGGGTCGGGCGGTGGGCGTGCGCCGGGCAGGGTCAGCTGTGGCCGGGAGGGTCTCGCTCCCGTCTGCCGTTAGTATGTTGTTGGGGAACGACGCCGGTCAGGCAGCTCCGTGGATCGTGGAGTGGCGATTCCCCGTCGTGGTTGGGGCAGGAGCGGGGGGAAAGGCGCGCCGCTCCACCTCCGCCACCCCAGGTGCGCCCGGGAGGCGAGGTGCTTCGGAGCCGCTCGGCTCTCACTCTGTGGCACCGCACCGCTCAAACCGACCGAAGCTGGTGCGATGTGATCAGGTTTAGTCAACAAATCTGTGCTTTCCAAAGTGAAAGTTCTGTAGGTCTGTCTTCTTCCTGCGGTGTCTTCCTGTACTTCTTGGAGATTCCCATGCGCGTGTCAACAAGGGACGAGTAATTCCTAGCTAGCAGGTGAGATGAAGCCCCGTTTTGATTTTTTTTTATAACCCGTCGCAGCACAGTTTCAGTCGAGTTCTCAGGTGCCCCACATGAGGCTTTTCAAAAAAACAATTCAAAACCTGATGGGGAAAATCACTCTCCAGCCCCGAGATGATCAGTCATTCATTGCTTGGAAACAAAATCCGACTTTAAGACTGTCCCAACAGAGATTAAACCCTCTGACCCCATGATCTGATATTTGTACACAAAGGTATTTTAGAGACTTATCACCTCTGCTTGTCATCTTTGGATTGGACCTGTCTGCACTCCACACAGCACGGGAGGGAAACTTGAGTGGTTGGTTGTGAAATCTCTCATCAGTTGATTGTGAACAGTGAAAAATCAGTTCAGAAACTCTGAGTGGCCTAACGTTATATACATAAAAACCCAACCATTAGTAAGAGCGTTATAATAGTTGCATACAGGAAAAGAAGCCAGCAAACTGAAACAAGAAAAAAAAAAGCCAGTTCAACATCAAGATGTGTTTTCAAGCTTTCTACCAGCTGTGTGGTTGATTTATCTCATTTTGCCTAACAGTTAGTAAATTTCCTCACTGACTTAGTCTACCACTATGGATTTTCTTATATAAATAGTGAAAATATCCTGCAGGAGCTAACCATTTTTGTGAAGGAGTTCACTTTCCCTGCAAGTGGAGTGCTCAGAGGTTTGAAGGAGCTTGAGAACTTTCACTTGTCCAAGAATTTTCACATTTCATTTTGAAAAGTTGTCATAGTATTCTTTAAAAATAATTTCTAGAATCCTGTCCAAGTTGTTTATGGTGAAACAGAACCTTAATTTTAAGTGAAAAGAATGTTGTTTAGATGCTTACATTTCATTCAAACTGATCACTAGAGATGCTGAATAATCTTGAAACAATGAAGATGCTAGAGTCTGGACTGTTTCGAGATATTTTCTTAGTGCCCATAACCAAAACACATTTGGTGGGAAGAACGCATACTTTACCTTCTGATGTAAGCCTTGAAGAAGTTATTTCTTTGTCACTTCCAAATTACATTGTTTTAATGGAATTACTCTTGTGACCATCATAATAATTAGGGAAAGACAATACATAAATAAATATTTAAAAAGTAATCTAAACTGAGTATTCCTGTCAGTGATTGCTAAGTGGGGTGTTGTTATCAGAAGATGTTGACTTTGATTGACTGCTAACCTCAATGGCTTTGGAACCATTTAGCTTTCTGTTTCAGATCATTCTCTGTGAAAGGCATTTGACCCACATTAATTCAGTACATTTACGTGGTAAATTTTCAGGCATCTGGTCAGAGATTGCCTGTTCTCTCTAATGCAGAGAAGGGAGTGGAAGTTATTTAATCATGTAAGAGTGGTCCTTCATATTGCCCTCTGAATTTTTCACTTTGTAAAGAAATAAAAATAAAACAAAAACATCAAGTGTAACATTCTATAAAAAGTAGAAGAGATTGTTTTGGAAGCATTACAGTTTCTAAACTCATAAATTATCCAGCTGTGTTGAAAGTGTATTTCTACTCCCTCATAAATTAGACCTTGAATATATCAAATGAAGTTCAGTTTTTGTTTGCTAAGTCTCATATCCTTTATGATTACTTTGTTCTCTTTTCTTTCCTTTATAAAAAGATAAAGGTAAGGATTTTGCTCATTTATATACACACATACAAGGGCTGTAAAAAGCAGGGACTAGGGAAAGAAATTTTTAAGGCACAAATAAACAAAATGAAACTCACTGACTAAAAAAAATAGTTAAATATACATATTTGTCTTGTACAGTTTTCTCTAAAAGAAATGCACAATAACCTCCCCCACACACACACATTAATCACCTCCAAATTTCTAGTGAGTTTATTTTGTTTTTCTTCCTAAGAAAACATATTCTACCTAACTGTTCTTTAGTAGCAATTATCATTAGTTGCCTTGATGTAATGAGTGGCTAGAAGATTAGCCTAAAAAAATAAGTATGTCTGTTTTACTCCTTTTGTTTAGCAAATGAATGGAGTTCTCTAACCTTGAAATGTGCAGTGAAAATCCTTCAGCTGAACACACATGCATACAGCCCTCCCTCTGCATGCTGGTTTTGGCCACATCTGCTCCAGGACAGGGGTCAATGTGTAAAAACAATATGCAGAGATTCCAAATTGCTCATTCTTTCTTAAGGGGAAGACAATCTGCTATGCCTAACCACTTCTTAGCAGAAAACCACTCTCCTGCATTTTTTTTTGCAGTTTTATCTGCAATGGAGAGGTGTTGCGCATGCTTATTTGGATTTTTATAAACATGTAAATGTTAGTAGACCAGAAGAAAAGATAAGATTAAAAAAAAAAAAAAAAAACACAAACCAAACAAAAACCCAAACAAACAAGCCTCCCCCCCCTCCCCCTCCCCAACAGCAACAAAGCAACTCCAAAGCCTTAGGCTGACAAAGAAGGTAACCTGATTTGGGTGCCAAAAAAATAGATTTGCATGAGAGATTAGTTGTTCTTTTAGAGCAAGAAGCACTGCATTATTTTGCATGTTTAATTGGTGTTCAACACCAATATAAGAATGTGGTGTCAACATCACGTCCTAACCTTTGCACGTGTGTATAGTGAGTACAGGATAGAGTTAGTCTATAAATGTTACCTGAATGTGCAAAAATAGGCCTAGGATGGTTGGCTGAAATTTGTGTAAATGCAGCTAAAAGCTAATAACTTAAGCCCAAAGGAAATCATTAAAAACTTGCCTAAATATAGGCTGTTGAGCTTACAATGACTCTTATGAAACTACTGAAATGCATCTAATTGAGCGTATGTTTAAAGCCTTGATACAGTGAATTTCTTTAGGAACATCAGTTAAAAAGAAGCGCTGGCCATCTATTACTCTGTGCCACCTCCTGCTTAAATGCATTGTAGCTGGAAAGTCAATATCGTGAAAACAACAATTCACTCAGTTACCTGGGTTTAGTATCTGGGAACAGACATCTTCTCCAGTGATAAAGTGGAGGCTGGCTGTCATGAGTACAAACTGAAGAGATGCCTCTTATTTTTGTACTTTATCTTTCAAACAAGTCTGAACAAAACCACTCCAGACAGGCTCACTTATGAATCTGTTATCAGTCTGCATCAGAGCACAACACCGTCTGGCTGGATTTAATGAACTGATCCATTCTTCCAGCTCTTGTTTATTATGTTTTATTCTGCAGGATATAGGTGCCATGCAGCAAAACCTTGATTGATATTGTTAGGATATAATTGGGAGGGGGGCAGGATTGGAAGGAGCAAGGTTTCGACACAATGGAAGATGTGAGCAAGATACAAACATTGACAAAAATGCCCCTAATGCACAGGAAGGCTCACAATACTTGCAAAAGCCATAACACCTACTGAGCACATATTTCCAGCCCTTTGCAAAACGTGACTAAAAAAGGCACGCTCCTGCTCACGAGCTGTTCACTTTTCGAGAGGCAATTTCATTGTCGATGGGTTGTATACAAAGTTCATGTTTGATTAAGCACTTCTGCACAAGTTGCTGGTTTCAGTTGATCTTTTCATTCTTTTTTCTTTGCCCTCCTGTCATAGCTGAGACCACATATCTCCTTTCGTATCCTCAGTCCTTACCAACTACGGTATTCCTATTTATAGTGTTATTGCTCTCTTATTAAGTACTTGAATTGCAAGAGCACAAAAAGGCTTTATATCACTCTCACCCACAAATATGTTCAGCCCATCTGAGTTACTGACATGAGAGACAGCTTTTAATAGACCAAGTGGCCTGTGTCCAAGGATGACATCTGAGTTCTTCTCAGCTCCTTGAGGCCAGCCTTTCCTCTATCCTTCACTATGCCCTATACTTAGCTTGGGCCTTTCTGCTTTAGATTCTCTGCTGCTCTTATCTCCATGAGCCATCTTACCATGCAGTCCAGTAAGAGCGACTGCCAGGGTGGAAGGGGAACAGAGGGACAGCAGGAATATGTAGCTTAGAGCAGGGTTGCAGGAATTCCTTCCTGGCAGCACACCAGCCCTTAGAGCAGCTTAGCTATAAACATCAAACTGCAGCCATGGTCCGTTTTGAAAACATTACTGCAGAATAACACTTTGAGCTTATACAGCAAAAGGAGGGTGAGGAAAGACAAGTCTTTGAGATTTTGTTTGCTCCTCCTTTTTCTCCCTTACTTCTAAGTCTACTCAACTGTCCCTTGATCTTTACCAAAATTGAAATTCTCATTTTGTAAGAAAGCAGTTTTCAATAAAGCTTTAGCAGTCTTCAAGTTTCATAGGAAAAATGATTCTGAAAAATATCAGCAGTCCTGTTAATACCATGATGTAAATTCTGTATTAGCCACTCTCAATTAATGGCCATCAAAACCATTTTATCTATTTCCAGTGTAAAATTTTGAGAAAATAATTTGTCCACCTAAAAGCTGAAACATGAAACCGTGCATAAAACTTCACCATCTTCCCCTCTGATTCTGTGCCATCCTATATTATATTAAGATAACTGTCCTTGATATGTCCTTTGAAAACCCAAGAACCAAGTTTGTGCTGAGATGGTATTTTTTTATTGTAACATTGCAGTGGTATCTCGTTTGACTTCTGCAGAAAAAAGTGCCAGAAGCCTAATAGCAATGTTTTGTTCCCAGTCATGTGCAAAGACAACTATGGCAAGCATCGAGCAGATTTACTCTGCATTTTGTAGCTAAATATGTTCTTTAATATTAATTTGAAACCATGTATTTTAAAACACTCTAAAGTACTTTCTATGACACGTTTCTCACATCTGGATGGTTTCTTTATATCACTAGATGTTAAGAAAACAGATTTCCATTCGGTTTTCCCCTAGTTTATTTTGTAGGAAAAATAGCTTGAAACAGACATGGTATATTTTTTTTTTCATGATGGAATTACATTGAAAAATAATAGGAAAGTATCAGCTTTAAAAATGATGTATCTATTAAAAACCAAAACCTAATGTATTGGTGTCCAAGCCTGTGACACCCAGGACAAAATGCAACCAGTGCCGTACTCCCCTCCTGGGCAGCGCAGGAGCTGCTGCTCCCCCCAGTGAAAGCCATGGGGAGAGACACGTCCACACCCACTCTTGGATTCATTTTCCTGAATGGACATTTCTGAAAAAGGCAGCAAAGAACAATAACTACAAAGCATTGTTCTTCCAAGGGGGAATGTCAGGCCATCAATGATCTCACAAAGCATCCGATTTAAAAATAAACCTTTAATTTTACTTAAAACAATCCCTTAATAGGAAATCTGAACAGGACTTGCTTTTCCTTATGGCCTTTATTAAATTCTTTGGTCACTGAAGACACACATTTGTGACAGACTGAATCAATTCCAGTGTGCCATCTGAAGCCCGCCCAGGTGAATTCAATAGGCAGAGGCAGCTCCATGGCAACAAATACTAAAGAAGCAGCCTGTTAGCCAGAGCCCTAATTCTACAAAGAAAGATATGTGGAGCATTTTTGCTTTCATTCTGGCACAACAGGAGGAAAAATACATTTTGTATAGTCACAATGAACAAAGCAGTAAAAAATTTCCTCCTCAAGAATGGAAGCAGATCATTGCCTTTGGTAGTTAGTCATTTTTATGTACATTAAATGATTTTACCCTAGAACAAAATAAATTCCAGGTGAGATCTTACAGCCTTTGTTTGGGCAATATTAAAATCAATTTCACCCAGTTGTTTTGCTTCTTCTTCTGTTTTTGTTTTGTTTTATTTTAATACAGTCAGTATGCACCTGATTACTTGCTCACATGTCATGAAGTCCTGAGCCAGGAGTTGCTATCAGAACAAGAATATTGCAGCTGTTTATTGCTAGAGTCGTGCCTGTGGATTGTTTCTGTATAAGGATTCAATGAGGATAGATAAACTATGTTTGCGTGTCATATTAACCAATACCAACAATAAAATACAATCTGTAAAATAAGGTCTTTTTTTTTTAAAAAAAATTGATACTCAGAGTACCCTACCACAGAAACAAATTTCTAAATCTGCTACTGCAGCTTTCACAGTAACATACATTAATCTATGTTTCCCCATGACTGAATCACTGGAGAGCACACAAAAGCAGAGAAACTCTGTCATCAAAGTCTCTTACTTTCTACTAACAAAGTGATTTTAGTTAGATGGATATGTTTCAGACCTCCTAAATAACTAGTCAGAGGCAATTTTAAAGCATAGCTTGCTTAAGTGATGCTTGACACTGATATTATGGTAAATTAACTTAGTTTTAGAGTTACATAAAGACATATGTGAAGGTTCGTGAAGTCGTATGGTATTTTCCAAAGTAATCTTTAACGTTCTTGGCTAACTAGCTGAGCCATATCTCAGCAGGGTCACCTGTTCATTTGCTGACATCCAGATTTGGCTAGAGAAACTGGGGGACAATTTAGTCATGTTGTAGTGGCTAACAAAAGCAAATTTCCATGCAGCTCTGAAGCCCAGGCCTCGCCACTAGTCCTACTGACCGCAGTGCAAGTTTTCATGCCCACCTGAAGACAGAAGCACCTAAAAAGAGAACAATTAATCTTCATCTATTATTGGGCCCTAGTTTCCCTAGATAAGTGAATGAGCTGTATATAAAGACACCAAAAGGAGTCCTGCAAAATCTTTTGTGTAAGTAGTTTCATTAGCTTTATATAACCTTACATGAGTTAGGAAGTGCTCTCCACTGGTTTTTAACTAGATGCCAGAGTCCGAAACAATAAGTTTTCTTTTGCATTGGATATATTTCGGTATGGCTTATAAACACTAACACAATTCTTACTTCATACAAGCATTCCAAAGTACTTTATACAAACCAATTTGATATTTACTCTGGTAAATATTTTGATATCTTCCAAATGCTCATCTACTATTCAACACATAGTGAAAAAACATGGTTTTGTTTCCACAGGCTGACACAAAACATTTAGAATAGATCATACACACATGAAAAAAGCCAACTCTGTATTAGAGTAAATCTCCTAATGACAGAATAACACACTGGTAAATGACTACTTGCATCAGTAATATGGCCAATGTCATAAGAATTACTTATCAGTGTGAATCTTACAATTAACTGCTCAGGGATTTGCAGTTTGATACGCTGTGAGGTTGCTTTCTTTGAGAAAAATCTCTAGTGCATGCTTTTACCAAAACCAATACTGTTTTATTCAGTTTTGCTATATATGTCACCCAGCATAAAGGAAACAATGACAGTAAACACAGTGAGATAGGACCAAAATTTTAGCTGTTTGCAGCCCAACTATTGTTCATGAATCAACTCCTGAACTCCTGAATACAAATCCAGTATGCTAATTTAAAACAAGATTAATTCTTGGTTCTTATTCACATGTTGAGTGCAATAGTTCTCCAATCAGTAAAATAGCCATTTGGTCCTCCTTTTTGCTGAGGCAGCAATGTCCTAAAGCAGCAAAGTGGCCAGCTGAGGATGGCCACCCATTCAGTGACTCCACCTTAATTTGCTGTGAAGTTCCTTCTGGAATAAGCACCAGTTTGACTGCAGTGTTTGTTCAGCCATTAGTGTAAACTAAAAGGGCTTTTACTAAGAATTTCTGTAAGCATAATTATACCAGATAATCTTTCTTTTTTTTTTCGCCCTAAAATAAACAAGGTTAAAGTTGTAATACAGGCTTTTACATGCCTTTCTTACCAGTTGGCAATTCAAACAGATTGCACACTGAAGTATCAGCTAGTACATGAAGGTCATGCAGAAGAAAGAAACTTCTGATTTCTTTCTTGCTCTGAGAGTTCAGAAACAGAAGACGAGCTGCTGCTCAAAGGTGCTCCTTATAAAGTGCGTCTTTCAAAACACATGCTACTTCACAGTGCACCCTCAATTTACTATGTAGCTGAGTGAGTCTCTGCTCTGTTTTCTCTTGGATTACACATAAACTGTTGTGCAATAACAGTCTATAAACTCTATTTATACAGTTTGTAACTGCAATAAAAGTTTATTTACCGCAATCTAGTATAGAGTTTATTTCGTTTATTTCATTTGCATAATTTCTGTGTGTTGCGAGAAATTTCACCAGTTTCTAGATTTGCTACTATGCTTCAACTAGAAAAGGAAAACCAATTTCAAGGTAGATGTGTTTCATGCCCAACAAGTATGTGTTCCAATGTGTTTAATACTTCCATTATTCTCTATGTTGGGTAGAAGGAGTAATTTTTCTAATTGTCTTGCACTGTATAATTTAAATGCCATCTTTTTTAAAAAAATTTTATTTGTGATTTCTTGCACAGAAACCATCCACAAATCTCAAATGTTGACTAGAAATAATAGTATAATGAGACAGTGAAATGACAACTTACAGATCAGGAAACTGAGGTACAGAATAGTTAAATGTTTCAAAGGTGAGACTATTCTGGCTTTCTAACCAAAATAAGCGATGGATAAATTAAAATGTCCTTTAAGAACAGGAATAAAATCTCAGGATTTTCCCACCTTCTCAGGGTATTCAACCATTAGATTAAAAAATAATATTTATTCTTCTCCTCGTTCCTAGTCCCAAGGAACCTTGTTATCAGTATAGACCATGTGTGACAGTTACAGGAACCTTCTGACAGATAAATAATGTGTATCTAAGCATCCTTACAGGTGTTTTTAGGGAAAATTGTTACATAGTCCCTGCTCACAGGTGCAACTCTAAAAATAAACATGGTATCCATTGATTTGAGTGTCTCTGGCATCATTTGGCACACCAGCAGGGCTTTTCAGTGTTACTCTTTCCTACTATGGAGCCTCAATTCTGATCACATTTTATGAAAATAAACTTGTTTTATATCAAATGTGTATTTTAATTCAAACCAGAAAAATATGACAAAAAGTATTGAAAACATAATTGGTAAACAAAGTTGATAGCATATGTCTAAAAATGTCCCTTTGTGGTTTCCGTGTAATAAAACAGATATTAGATTAGAAACCAAAATATCCTTGAAAACAGAAACCATAATTCTTTCAGTGCAGGTACTATCCGTCATTTATCTATGCACATATTCATTTTTACTTACAAGCATCACAAATATTAAAAAGATAGGTTATTTGTAAATGTAACACATAAGTACAAAAAACTATAAATTCAAAATGAAAAATAATTCACTCTCCAAAAACAATTATTAAAAAAAAGTCTTTGTCCACGAGGTAGAACGATATATTGCAACCCATCAGTGCAAAGGAATGTACAGCATGCATGAACATTTCTACATCTTCATACAGTAACATGACGGACAAACAGGATGCCTCAAAGCTTGGTTGCCACCTCAGTAAGGAAAGTACCTGATGATAAACCTAGGTAAGAGATACAATATTGTGAAAAAGTGGTTTGATTAGATTTTCAGAGCTCAGAGTTGTAAGTAGCACTGCATTACATTCAAAGTTAAAGAACAGATTGGGACCCATGTGCGACAATTTTATAGGACCAGGTGATTACAAAAACAAAAAAAAATTCCCCCCCCAAACCCAAAACCCAGTCTTGTGAGGTTTAACATCTTAAAATTATTTTCTGCCTAACCACTTTCATCACTCAAACAACTGGAACCAAGCATCTTTAGAGTAATTACATGCAAGTACCTGATAAATGTGTTTATCATTTGTGCAAAAATGGAGGACTAGATTTGACTGACCAACTTTATTGACAAATCCTATAGTAAACCCCACCTGTAACCCTTAGCCAATGTTGAGCTGTCTGTAATCCAAGGCCAAGTTTGGTGAAAATAAGCAACAAAATAAAAAAAATAAAAAATTGCCAGTAGAGTGCAATAATAAAGGTCTGCAAGACTGGAAAAGTGAAAGCATATACAGAAGTGTTACTCAATGAAAAATGTATTGTTTTCTGTAGAATATAAAATGTTTTCCAAGCAGTTTTAGTCTTTACTTAGCCATACAAGTTAGCTATGAGAAAAATCACATCATTAGCATGTGGACATGCTGTACCACATTGCCTCATTTTACTCCTGTTGGAGCAGTACTAGAAGCTTTCTGAAAATCACAGAATCATAGAATTGTCTAGGTTGGAAGGGACCTTTAAGATCATCTAGTCCTACCATCAACCAAACTCTGATGCAAAAAACACCACTAAACCATGTCACTAAGCCGTATGTCAACTGGTCTTTTAATTACCTCCAGGGATGGTGCCTCAACTGCTTCCCTCGGCAGCCCATTCTGATGCTTAATAATCCTTTCAGTGTAAAATTTTTTCCTAGTATTCAATCTAAACTTCCCCTGGCACAACATAAGGCCATTTCCTCTTGTCCTAGCGCCTGTGACGTGGGGCAAGAGACCATCTCCCGCTTCTCTACAACCCCCTTTCAGGTAGTTCTAGAGAGCGAAAAAGTCTCTCCTCAGCCTCCTTTTCTCTAAGCTGAACAACCCCAGCTCCCTCAGCCTCTCCTCATGAAATTTACTCTCCAGACCCCTCACCAGCCCTTCTTTGGACCCACTCCAGCACCTCAATATCTTTTTTGTGGTAAGGGGCCCAAAACTGGGCACAGTACTTGAGATGGAGCCTCACCAGTGCTGAGTACAGGGGGATGATTACCTCTCGAGTCCTATTCACAACACTATTCTTGATACAGGCCAAGGTGCTGTTGGCCTTTTTGGCCACCTGGTTCATGTTCAGACAACAGTTCACCAACACCCTCAGGTCCTTTTCTGCAAGGAAGCTCTCCAGCCACTCTTCCTCAAGCCTGTAGCCCTGCATTAATTTGTTGTGACCCAAGAGCAGGACCCAGCACTTGGCCTTGTTGAACCTCAACAAATGTGAGCCTCAAAAATGTGAAGCTCTGAGGCTGTGCTGCCATGAAATAAAACCAGCACCCTCCATTGTTTCTTAGATGTTTTGGGCAAGGATCACATGATCTTTGAAACTTCTTTGTATCTTTGTCAGTAAGAAATTACACTTCTCCATGGAACCAATGATTAACAAGTTTCAGCCTTGTCATATTTTCATATCAAATTACGTTGATATTTTCATATCAACTTACATTGCTCTCTGTAAAAATAACCCAAGAAGTTAGTAATATTATGAGTAAGTTTCATCTGCAGATAGATTGCATCTTTGCATTTCTAGCAAAAAAGCCCCTATGATTTGTTAAGTATTTGACAGTCAGTGGCTTTTCTGAGGGCAAAAATTGCTGCAAATTGGAAATCATATTTATTTCATCACCTTCTGCCTTGCTTCAAAATGATTTTGAAACACCACTGCTGATCCACAAAGACTTATGAAGCCAAGGGTAAATGAAAGCCTGCTGTGGAACAACAACTGTTCTGTAACAACATGGTTTAGCTAAATGCGTGAAGGTGCCTCCTGGCACGTCCCCAGGCAGCCAGAAATCTGTACTGCAAATGACCAAAGCGAGCCGGCACCGATAACAGCAAAGCAGCAGGCTTCAGCCAGGGCTGTAAATTCAGCCAGAGCAAGCTGTACTCAGGTAACGGGCACGTACTGCACTCTGTCCTGTTGCAAGTATGCTTCTTCCGTGCTGGCCAGCTGTTGTAAAACTAGCTCTAATTTATGGCTCCAGCCCGTGTGATCCTTGGCTACAGTGGATACATGCTGAAACTCACAGGTAAGCTACGCAGAGGACTCTCAGAGCATCCTCAAGGTTTCTGGTGTTTACTTTCCTTATTGTTTTAGAGGGGAAATGATGATCACTGAAGATTGCTCCATGTGGCTATGACTACATCCATGGAAACTATGAGGCCAAAATACTCTAAAACAAACACAACAGGATTTCATGAATGAGAAGTGATGCTTGGCTACTCTCTGGATACTGTGAATGAGTCTCACATGAAATGTCTGTTACCACTAATCCCCATACATTTAGAGCAAAGGCAGATTAGACTCCTGTGGTGGTACTTTACAGATGGCACTATAATCAAGAGAAACCATACAGGCTTCTCACATTTTCTATAGCCTAAAAATGTGTGCAACAAAATCAGTTCATGCAAATAGCCACTGAAACTGCAGCCCTTAACTGCCTTCGGGAAATAGTACACAGTGACAAAAAGGCAACTACCACATATACCAGAAAGCAAGGACATCGGGACTGAGTGGACTGATGATAAAGTTCCTGGAACATCTGGTAATTATTCTTAGTTTGGAAGGACTTTAAAATGTTGGCTTAAATGACTAATTCCCTTTCACTCTAGTAAGTATGTATACACCAACAGACATTTCTTCTGCAGCTCCTCAGTTGCTTCTCATGGAGTTTAAAAGAAAAACAGGTTTGGAGCTGTACATCGGAGAAGGTGAAAATGTTAAAAAACTACATTGTCCTGATAGGTACCATGGAAAAGTTTTAGCTATAAGAGGAGCAGAATCAAAAATACAAGGTTCATTGGCACAGATTAAATATAATTCTCCATTTCAGAATTAGAAATTTGTCTGATGACTGTTTATATATACCAACCAGGTTGCCATATGGAATGCTAACGAACTAAATATCTGTGATTATGAAACACTATTTGATTCAGTAGCCTTCATACAGAATGAAAATACTGTCTGATGCCTAATAAATCTAATAAATTTCTTGAGGCTAAAACTCCTCAGTCTGCTCTTTGGTGGCTTCTACCGTTTCATCAAAGCAGCAGTTGCTGTACTGTTCCATGTTGTTTCCTGCCCTTGTGCTCTGGTACTTATTCTGACTTTGTGTTTTCAATGCAACTGTACCTGGGGACTTTCTTACTAGAGCCTTAAAGAAGTTGCATCATGGTAAGCATATATGGGTTGTAGCAGTCATGGAAGCATGTCAGAATAACAGCGATGCTGTGAACACACTTCTAACAGCACTAGTATCATGTGTGAGTATGCTGCTAGTAAAATGATACGTACAATAATATTTCCGAAAATAACATTTCACCAGTGTTACCTGTGAGCAACAAAGCTCTCCTGAGAGACTTGTAAACATCATATTGGTGTTACCAATGGTGTGAGGGACAAACACATCATGCTGTATCAGGTCTAGGTATAACATTTTGCAAAGGCAGTATTTTATTTCAGCTCCATAAATGTAAATCAAGTCTAATAAGGATGTCTTATCAAGCTGGCTAATATATAAAAAAACCCCAAACCACAAAAAACCCCAAACTCCCTCCCACAAAAAAAACCCAACAAACAACCAAGATCTCTGTGGCATTAGCTGTGCTAGAATGGCTACACATTTACCAGTAGGCCAGCTGAATCACAACAATCACAAACAACTTATGTGTTATTTTGACTGATAAACTCCTATAGGAGAGCTCTGAATTGAGAGAGAGACCATGCAAGCTCTAGCTATTTTAATAACTATTTAAAACAATCAATTATTCTTGACAAAACTCTTCTTATATATTTTATATGGATGAGCTATTTTGGAATGATTACCATAAATTTTTAAGTAAATAGGAAAATATTAACAATATAAATATGCATTCTTATTTATAAGCAGTCATGTCCTTTACAGGCCATTAGGGAAAGTTTCAGACTACTATAGAATGCATGCTTTAAATCTATGCTAGCATCATAATTGTCTTTAAAGTGATGAGTCACTTGGATTCCAGCTAAGACAGCTCAGTTTGTATAGCTGCCTGCTGGGGTAATGAGATAGGATACAGAGACAAACCACCCTTTGCCCCTGAAATTTTATCAGGAATAGTTTTTAAGTGCTCTTGTCACATTTCATATTAGCATGAGTGCAAAAAGAGTTGCTGAAATTAGGTCAGGTTCTCTGAGCATTGCCAGATAATTCACTCCAGAGAGGAGATCAGATTTTTCTAGTTTGATTGTTCCAGTGCTCTGGGATTGTATCAAGTATTAAAACTGTCATAAGATTAAACTGGTTTATTGCAGTTCTCTAAATTTGCTAGAACAATTGCTCTTCAGAGGATGTCCATCAGTGACAGCTATTGGATAGTCGTTTCTGCATAGCAGTCTGAAAAACAGGTTGGAATATCAAGTACATGTCTTCCTTATAAGATTGCAATAATGTCATAGTGTAATACTAAAGAATCAAAATTTGGTTCACAGTCAACAAACCTGGGTGAATTTGTCTAGTTCCCATCCTCACACAACTGCACTGTAGAGTCACAGATGGTGGAAATCTGAAACCCAGGGAAGCAGTGTAGCAGTGCACAACCCAGCTCTAAATCCACAGCGTTCACCCTGATACTCTCTTACCCTCCAGGCTGATTAAAGCAGGAAACACTAAAGCCACATTTACTGCCATCTTTTCCATTTCTCAGTAGCAACTTCGTGTGAATGCAACTTTGCTTACATTGGTTGTGATCCTCCTTAATACATAAATAAATAAATACACACATAGATACATAGATACTTCAAGATTTTGTACCAGCCTCTATTTGAAATACCTAAAACTTTAAAATGAGATCTATTCAGATAAGTATTATTATTTTCTTACAAAATAGCAACACTGAAGAGACCTGAAATATCCACCTAAGTTTCTGAAGCTCTGTAAAATCTTGGGCAGAAGTTCACATGTTATAACCTGTTTTTCTCAGCAACTTCCAAATTTTGTTTTCCATTATGTTAAAAGCGTCAGACAATTTGATCTTGTTAGAAATTCCCAAATGAGAAGCACAAATACAGTTAAAAAAAAGGAATGCTTTAAAATGAGAAAAGCTAAATATTACTTCAACATTTTTTGAAGGTTTAAAGCCTTTTTCTCATTTGGTCTTGGCACAGTGCTTTGTATAAAATAACAAATGTAAATATTTATTGAAAAGCCTGGTTTTGTATATCCAAAAATATTAAGGATGACAGCCAAATGCCTTGTCAATTCACTGGGAGAGCCCAAACAGAAATAGCCCTTATTTGTTGTAATATCCAGTGCATAATAATGTAGCAAATTCTCCTGCCAGAAAATGGCTATTAATTTTCTTTTCTACTATCTTAGATCTGGCCCACATCATAAATAAGTGGTTAATACGAAGTATACAGTATTCCTAAGAATGCATTTACTGCCACTTTCACTATCTCCAGATTTTCTTCTGACCCTAAATATGTTCTGAGGGCAAAGAGGCAATATACAGGTAGGGATCGCTTCACTAAAAATGTTATTATTTTCATATGATTTATGATATCAACTGTTACTTGCTATGAATTTATGAGCAATATGTATTTGAACTAGAGAAAAATACAGCATTTAGAAAGCAGAGTAGTTTCTCCAGAGAAGCTATATGATCGACTTCTGGTTTATATTGTTTATAACTAAGAGATATCAAGAAACAGTATCTAAAAAAATTCATAGTGAAATCAAACTGGATTACAAACCAATGAGATTATAATATATTTTATGCTAAACCCACTAACCTGTGTGGTGAAAAGGATAGGGGTTATACTTCCAAAGGAAATAGTATTTTAAAGATTTCACACAAAATAAATCCCTTGATGTGTTTATGTGGGATTAAATATTATTGAAACATAGCACTCTTTGGGTGAATTAGAGGTATTCACAATTCCATAGTTGTTTACAGCAGAACAAAGAGGTTGTCTTTCATTTTACCGCAGTAAAATATGAGTCTTGAAGGGAATAAAAGAGCATTTCCTGGAATAATTGTCTGTTAAACATTTTGTGAAAAAAGTAAATAGGAGCAAATATTGCTCAAAAAAACTCACTGAATATTCTCCACTTTAGCTTGTAGCACCTTTTTGAAGTACTGACTAGTTGTAGTCACCCCATAAAACTCCAAGAAAGCATGCACTCAAAGTACTAAAAGTACTTGAAACAGCACAAAGGTGTATGCTTGTGAATTTCCAAAGAACTCATTTCACTGTTAAATGAACAATTTAAATGTTCTTTTAATTTTAATTTAATTAATTCTTTAACTTCCTCCAGAAGAGATATCGGGCAGGTAACTACATTTACAACTATAAATGCTGATACATGTTTAATAGCAAGAAATATTTTTTTTGTTGTTGTGCAATGATAAATACATAAATTGACTGCTACACTTTGAAAGAAATTACTTTTTCTCTTTACCTTATAAAAGTATCTTAGTTTCATTAGTCTCATAATTTTCTAGACCGAAGCAAAATATCTTTTCTTTTTCTGTCTGTGTAATTATGAAGTTAACTAGAGACATACAACTGAGCTGAGAAGATGGGAGGCTAACAGCAGTGCATAAAGGAAAAGCAATCTAAATTTAGTGTTTGCTCCTCAGTCTACAAAATGCAAACACTTAGAGCATCAATGCCAGAGGCTCATCAAAAACTTGTTCATGCTACTGTATTTTAGATAATATATCTCCTTTAGGCATCAGCCCAACTAAATGTGCCTAGTTTGATTTTTTTTTTTAAATTTTATTTGAATTTTGAAGTTCAATATTGAGAATCAGAGTGTTGGTTTAAAAGTTGTCATGTTTGAATAGTTCTGTAGAAGCTAGACTTGCTTTTAGACAAACTTTCCTGCATAGGATGATAGTAGCTTGGAGTTGCTTTGTGGAACTCAAACTGCTGTTAAATCTTTGAATGTCAGGGTGAACTAAATCCTAAAGTGATTCTTTTAGCTTACTTTTCAGAGGATGTAAAAGTTGCATGATCAAATGTCCAGTCTGTCCTCTGCTTCCTCTCTCAAATAAATTTGCCAGAGTTAGAGATAAGTAAGTTGTAGCATTCCTGGTGAAAAGACTACTCCATATAGAGGAGCACTACTCCAATGATTACCTTCTCGGAGAAGAGTAGACCAAACTCAGCTGTCATAGCTTGCACTGAAGAAGCCAATGGGCCCAAACCTGAAGAATTTTCTCTCTCTCAGCTTGTGAAGGTAAGGGAGGAATTGTGCATTCACAAGACAAAAAAACTGTTGCTTGTTGGAGAACCATTTTCCCATGTGCAGTCTGCCTTGTTTAACACCTTCTAGTCTTCTCATGTCCCATATTTTAACTGACTACTGTTTATTTTCTGTTCTGATGAAATACTGAATAAGGCAAAAATCACACTTCCATTCCACTCACAAATGTCTGCAGTCTTCTGAAGGAATCACAGTTCTGCATATTATCTATTTCTACTACACCAATTCTCTTAGATAAGTACAGATTTTCCTTTTATTTGAATCCCCGAGGACACCAGAGGAGGCCTGAAGTCTGTCAGCTGGTATTTCTGTTAAAATGACACCTTCACATCCCTGTAGAGGTGCAGAAATGTTTTGTGTAAATGAATTACAATGAACTCATGCAGGAGTCAGGCCTGAAATTGCTATAGAAATGAAGCAGGAACTCTGAAAACTATTCTAATGAAAGGGTCTGTGAATTATAAAATTTGTATTGAATTAAATTATTTAATTAAAATGCATTGAGATCACCTTTGAGATACACTTTTTTCATTATTGTAGTTCACTAGTCATGTTTATCTTTAATTTCTTCCTGGTTTCTCTCAAGGCAATCTCTGAAATGCAAGGGACTATTGCTTTAACTGAGGATGCATTCACTGAGATAAATAGACATCTTAGTAACTTCGCATTTTAAAGCTTATGCCCCAGAGCTATGAACAACTTTGGAAAGACAAGAAGTGCTATCCAAATTGAAAATTTTATCTGATGGGCACCGGAATTAACAAAAGCGTGGAAGGCTCCTAGTACAGTCAGAACTATGCACAGCAGGAAACTGAAGAAGTTTTTGACAGCAATTAAACTGTTAACTTATGAAAAGATGACATTATGTTTTGAATTTCAGATTTCCAAACAAGCTTATTAATAAACTGGTGTTTGAGTACTTCACATATTCACATAGCTTTGGCAAAAATTAAGATGGCTGGAAATGATAGGTAGTGAGTACAGTTTGCAATTTTTATTTTTCAAAACCACTTTCTTGTTTAAACTTTTTAAACATAAAAATCTGTAGCTCTAATACTCTCTGTACGGCATAATCTGTACTAATTTGCAGGGAAGTGGACTGGCTGGGAGTGTTAGACAGGATGAAATAACATGCAATGTCTGTCTCATCTCACATTCCCCTCCCCTCTCTAGAGTCTGCAGCAGCAGTTTGACTGAAGAGCTTGTGAGGCTGGATGGAAAGGACAAAGTCAGGGTAAATTTGCTATGTGTCATATCCTTGGACTAAAAGCTTGTGACATTTGCTTTCCCTCTGTAACTCCAGAGCCCATAGACTATTAAGAAGTTTGGAGCAGAAGTTAAGCAGAATCCAAGCACCTAGATTAAAAGTCGCAGTCCTGAAGCATCCACCCTTTTGATACATCATTTTTAGAGGTACATAAACCCACTGAATAACTCCCATTTTACCTGTAAATTCCCTAAAGTTAATTTTCTGTCACATCTGAGCAAACCAGAATGTATTTCTAAAGGATTCAGGATCTAGAGATTAAATATTTTCTAAGGCCCTGTGCTTCAAAATTGATAGTGTGTGAACTGGCTTCTGAAAAAAAGTAAGCATGGTCATTGCCTTTCTAAAGATGGTTGAGAGAGAAACACAGATCCCTATCCTTACACAATTTTTCTAACTTTGCTGGGGATATTGGCTTGTTGCTTTCGTCAGAAGTGGGTTGAAATCCCAGTCTCCTACACCCCAAAGGACTATGCTTACATCACATTTATTGGCACTCCCTTGTTCCTGTTAGCACTCTGTAAGAATTAATTTAAGAGAGTAGGTCAGAGAGAAAGCAAAGAAGGAATACAATTTGCAAGTGGTACAAAACTGGGAGAAGTGGTCCATGCATCTGGGGGTTGTGCTGCTATTCAGAGGAACTTCAACAGGCTGGAGAAATGGGCAAACAGGAATTTCATGAAGTTCAACAGATGTAAATGTGAAGTTCTACCCCCAGGGAGGAATAACCCCATGAACCAGTACAGGCTGCAGGACCAGCTGGAAAGCAGCTTTGCTCTGGGAATGCTGGTGGACAAGTTGGATGTGAGCCAGCAACATGTCCTTGCAGCAAAAAAGATCAAAAGCCTCCTGGGCTGCACTAGGTAGAGCAGGCTGAGGGAGGTGATTCTTTGCCTCAGCTCAGGTAAGGCATATCTGGAGTGCTAGGGCCAGTGATTGGCTCCCCAGGACAAGAGCCAGAGAGACATACAAAGTCAGTGAGGGCAGTGGGGCATTTGCTGCACCAGGAGAAGCTGAGAGGGCCTGGAGAAGAGAAGGCTCAAGGGCATCTTATCTATGAGTACAGATACCTGAAGTAAAAGAGTAAATAAGATGGAGACAGACACTTCTCAGTGGTATCTAGCAATAGGGCAAGAGGTGATGTGCACAAATTGAAATGCAAGAAATTGTACTTAAACATAAGAAAAACATTTTTTTTTATTTTATTATGAGGGTGACCAAGCTGCTTGCCCAGAGAGTTTGTGAAGTCTGTCCTTGGACATTCTCAAAACTTAGCCTTGGCCATGGCCTTGGGAAACCTTCTCTAGCTGAGTCTGCTCTGAAAAACAGTGGCTGGACTAGACAATTTCCAGAGGTGCCTTTCTACCTCAACACTTCTATGAATCTGTTACTCTCCAGCCTGGTGGCGAGTTTATCGTCTGTGGACTCTTGTCTTTGTTCCAAGGACTGTTTCTGCATTTACATTTTATAGGCCCTGGAGAAAATGCATAAGAAATCTCTGGAATTGGGGTTCACTAGTTTCGGACTAGCTTCTGAGTATTCTGATTTGCTATGCTAGTTTATAACATTTGGCAGAACAACCTCCTTCAGACAACTCTAAAAGAGAAGAAAGATCACGTTTAGATCTTTGAAAGATCAGGTGTATGTTCTCAGAAGAGAGTTAGATCCAGTTCACTAAATCCAGATAACAGATTCCTTCCAAACTCAAAGGCCTCTAAACTGTAGAGAGAAGGGCTAGATTAAGATATTTTGCTGCCTTTTGCATTAGCCATCCCTAGAAATGGCTGGCTTCCATACAGGATATCTGGGACTTTTCACTGAAAATTGTATTATCTTCTAATTGTCTTTGTGTTCTCTTCCAAATTCTAGTGCAGAGATAAGACCATGCCCCTAAGGAAGTGCCTATTGTTATATCTAACTACTAATAGACAAATTGACAAATTTACCAAGCTGGAGGGGCTACTTGAAGCACCCAGAGATGCTGCTTAAAACTCTTGGGAAATCCCTGGGTTTTGAGCATTCCACTGAACTTTTGTAGAAACCTTTTCATTTTCTTACCTTTCTGCAGAGCTCCATTGATGGGATAATGTGATAGATGAGCCATGGAAAAACCTCCTTCATTAGATTTTCCCTGAGAGAGCTTGATCAATTATTTTCTAATTTAAGTAGGTAAGATGAAGCACTGTATAATTAGAGTGAAAATAGTAAAAGACTGAGTAGCCAACAGGCAGAGTTAAACAGAAGCAGCCCAGTGCCAAAACTGTTACGTTGTCCTTGATGAATATTATCTAGCAGTCACAAAGATATCAAACACTGCTACTTTCCTGTCATTGCATGGAGTTTTGTTCTGTCTTATTTGTCTTATCTTTATAGAGCTAAAAATCACAAGGACCCATTCACACTATAAGGTGCAGTAACGCATCTTTTAGGAGTTTACTTTCCACTCTTTGGGGTTTGTTTTTTGTTGGTTTTTTTTTTTTTTCCCTTGGAGCAGATTAATTACGGTAGAAGAATTTGCATCAGCCTATCTGTCATCAGAAAACAATAATATAAGGCAGCAAGAACTGTAGGGTAGGCTTACTGGAAGTGTGTTACATGATGAGGTTAAACTTAACAAATTGAATTTGTTTCTGTTTTGTTAAAAATCAGTCCCACAATGGATTAGCTAACAAAACGTCCTTGTGGTGACTGAAGGATGCAAACCAGATATAGGTTTCTTCAGTGTGTTTGTAAAAGAGATGTTTATATCTCAGATTTTAAATAGACATAGGGGATAAATGAACATGCAATGTGTTTTTCATCAAACATACTGCCTAGGAACTTGCAGTGCCTGAGAAACAGTGCTGGTTGCCAGCTGTATTTCAGATGATCTCCTTATCATGTAGGATCTTGGCAACAGAAGCACTGTGCAGACTAGGGCTTTTTGTTAAAAAGAACGCAAAAGACTGTGTTTTCATCTGTGTAAAATGGTATAAAGCAGAAATTATTGCTTTTAGTAAAGCTTTGCTGGTATAAAACTAACCTGAGACTTCAGAAGAGGTTTATGCATTTACATGCTGGAAAGGAAGCCTCGCTCGTTATAAGAGTATCAGAGAGCAAAGTCTGAATCTAACATCTGACACTATTTTGTAAACATAAATACAGTGAACATGAATGAAGAAGAAACATCTTCTGCCAAGACCGGCTCTTTGTTACCATGTGAACCACTAACTTTACTGGAGAACAAGCTTGACAATTCTTTGTCAAAGGTGGCCATTTCTGAAATAAGTAGGACAAAAATGCAGAAGAGGGGAAAGGTCCTTTTTTATTCTACCAATAGTCATTTTGAACATACAAAAACCTGATGCTTGAGAAAGGGACCTGTAGGTTTGTTCTAACTGTCTTGAATCTGGGATATGGTTTGTGTTGTGAATTCTGGAGGAAGGGGGAAAGGTATGAAATATGTCTTGTACGACACAGGGGAAAATCAAAAGCAGCCCTTGTTAAGGTTATGGTTTACATGCATACCAGAACTATAAACAGCAAAAACATATTGCAAGTTCTTTAGTAACTACCTCAAGTAATGAGGAATTTTCAGTTCATATTGCCAAAATCAAATAACTATCCATTGTTAGCAACTGGTTTTCTATGTCTTCATATGTAATAATAGTAGACTGTAAAAGTGAAAGTGGTTAGCAATTGTTTTACTGAGAGTTAGCAAAAGATTAGGCACAAGCCCAGTGTCAGCTAATGTGTCTCAACTGGGAAGGCCTAGCTTCAAAAAAGAGTGTTTGAAGAAGTGTAGGAGATCCGATCTCTTGCTGTCTGATGTAAACTGACTAGTCAATGCCAGTGATGGCATTTGCACCATGCCATTTCAATCTTTTGTTGTTTGTTTTTTTTTATTTTTGTTTTCTTTAAAGATGGAGTATGCTTTCTGATATCAACTAAAACGGGTAAGAACAGCTTTTGCTGTAATCATGCTTCCTTAGAATTCAGACCATCCTTTCTGAGGCTCCTCTTGCTCATGATCCAACATTTGCTATCATTACAAAATATCTGGAAAAAGATCTGACAAATTAGTTTCTCTCCATCAATACTGAAACTTAATACATTGTGGAAATTATACTGGGGGAGAAATAAAGGGAGAAAAAGGGAAGGAAACAAAACCCCTCACTTCACTCCAGTGAATTACATTATAATTACTTCTAAAAAACATAAGAATTTTGATGGCATATTAAAATATTACATGTTAGAAAAGAATTTACAGCAAATAGTCTTGTGATTTCTTAGTCCACCCCAATAATGCCAGAAACACTATGGCAGACAGTCAGCTACTCTGCTGTCTAGACAAATGGCATATTCTTGCTAATTGCAAGTACAAAAAGCCAAATTAAAAAGTAGGTTTTATGGCAGTAGGAAATGACAGAAAATGGACTATATTCTCATAAGCTTTTTTCCTTCACATTACTCAAGATGGAATTGAAATCCTGCACATGAAATTACAATGAGTTCATCAACTATGAATATATATTTTCCAAAATATAAGGCTATGAACATATGGATTATATTTTCAATGCATGTCTCAAGTTTAAGAGTTATTAAAAGTCATCTGCTTCGTAATATTTAAATTATTTCCAGTGTTAAAGCTCAACTTCTTAGACATGATATTTTCCAGCAACATTTGCCGAGAATCGCATGGGGTTTGTGTTTACCAATGAGAATGAGCTATAACAAGGAGAGGGTACTATATTTACATAGTTGCTTGTTTTGGCATTTGGACAGTCATCTACAAGAACCTTCTCCCGGACACTTCCTTGTTCTGGCTTTCCTGTTATTTATCTGTTTTGCCCTGTTTGTCTTGAAGTGGAAAGGGAGATGCTTTGCATTCATGCGGGATGATTTTGTGCTGGGAGTCTG
>VXBJ01000867.1:8590-45396 GCA_013400055.1 Nycticryphes semicollaris
AGAAAAGAAGAGAGGCAATAATCTTTTAATCTTTTTTTTTTCCAGCGTGGAAAGGATGTGGGAAGGGAGGGGGAAAAGTTTCCTCCGAGTCTCTAAGGAAACTGCCTTATGTACCACAACACCCGACACCAGTGAGGTGTTGGAGAGGTTCTGGTGTGGATGTGGAGGTAGTTACCAATGCCATTTGTCCCTGAAGGCAGGAAACTTAAAAGCCAAGGTCACTGGCTACTGTCTTAATGAGATAAGAAATTCTTTTCAAGGCCATGCAACAGAACACCAGAGCAGAGACCTGGAGACATATCAAGAGGTAGGAAAAGCAACCAGTAGCCCGTGCAGAGAAACAGAGAGCACCATCTCACGTTGTCTGCCAGGTCCTGGCATTCCTGCTGCACCCTAAGGGCACGAGAAGAGAAGCCCCAGAGATGTTCTCTCCTCACTCAGAGTTACACTACAGCTGCCAAGTGCTACAGCAAAGTTCAACAGCCATGAAAACAGTTTGGGTTGGGTTTGGTTTGGTTTCTCTTTCCTCTTTTTGTTTCCCTTCCAAGCTATTTCCATTACAGAAATGGAAGTGTGGTCACGCTGCCTTTGCTCTCTACAACATCCCATTTACCTTCTTCTGGCCCCGCAGAAGCACCTTCAGAAAGCATCCCCTGCAGTTCCCCAGTTTCAGAGCTGTTCTCTGGGCCACCTGACTGGGCTCCTTCTGTCCGACATCCTTTAGAATTTGATCTTAAGAAAGAATTTAGAAGAAACACAAAAACCCAGGTTAGAAATTCAGCTTTAATCCAGCTACAGAAACAAGTCCTTTCAGTGTCACGTCTGTTTTTATTCATTATGTCTTGCGTATGGACTTAAAACTTCCAGCTTTGACTTAAAAATATTTAAAAATACTGAAAACATAAACCTGGAAAACTTTATGATGAGTATTTTCAAAAAATGGCAGTTCTTGCTATTTAGAAAACCCCAGCAACTGCATTGCACTCAGCTTAGGTAGCCAACGGGGAGTTGTTACGAAATTGCCGAGAAGTGAAAAATCACAGTGAAGAAATATTGTCTTAAATGAGAAAAATCAAAAGTGACAACTTTCAGTTAGAGGATATTTTGCCAGGATCAGTGAGAAAACAGGCCGGGCCTGCCTTTCAAATTGAAGTTTCAGACTATACCCACAGCTGATCAAAACAAAAGAAAAAACACAAAAAGAAGATGACTCGTAACCTAGTTATAAACCCAAAAATTGATATCCAGAGGGAACAGCAGCAACCAAGTAAACTTCAAAGTAATTTCTCTCCCATGCTACAAGCACCTGCTTTTAGTGGATTGGTATTTTTTCTGTCTAGATCAAGGGAAGGCGGGGGAGGAGATAAGAAGAGGGGAAAAAAAAAGAATAAAACCCTTACCCTAGAGCACCAACTTTTCTGGTTTTCTCCACAGCAGCTAAGCCAGTCAAGCCAGAAACTCCCGCATCGGCATCTGAACCTTCACAGGGTCTTTCCTCCGGCTTCGGCAGTGCCTCGGAAGCGCTGCTGCTGGGCAGGGGCCTGGCAGAGTGATGCCGACTGCTCAGCTTTGAACTCCCTGCAGCACCTGAGAAACGGGCACGTAGAGAGATAAAACTTATCTTTTACTCATCTTCCAGTAACACAGACACCCTTCTCCACTGTCAGTTTTCCCAGCTGTAGCTGCAAAGTCACTCGGCTGCAGCAGGGCAGCCCTTCTAGTCTTGGCCAAGGGTGAATTTGGGCACAAAGGTTGCAGTTACACTGAGTAATATTCCATTTTCTCACTCAAGACTTCTCTATTTAGTGAAATAAGAAAGCAATTGTCATATCCCATTTCTTCCCTGATGGGCAAAACACCAATCCCTGTGTTAGTTATTTTGTTTCATGCCCCTTAAGGAAGGGCGTTGTAAAACTTAGGAGCAGCAACATCACACAATTCTTTCATCAAGCAGTTCCAGAGTTTTCTTCAACTCCCTTTAAGTTAAATCACAGTTTAAACCAGGGTGAGTACATTTTGGTCTATGATCTTCAGTATAAAGTAGCTCCCAAAACATTTTCAGAGAGACCAGAAGTAACATGTGACACACATTTATGTTCCATTAAATCAAGGGAGTGGCACTGTTTTACAGCAGATCAGCTACTGAAGGTACAGTAACATTAATTAGATTTGAGAAAAGATCCAGTCAAGTCTCCCTAAAACTTGAGTTGCCAAGCAGTTGCCAAGCCAATGGCTTCTTGACAAGCTTTTGGTACAACAGACGTTAAGATACATCAGATCACACAACTGAAGATGACCTTGTTTACCTTCAGGAGTTGGACCATCTCCCTTTAAGCGAAGGTTATTCTCCCCACAGTCCATAGCTCTTCGTAAGGACAGACTTCCCGCTGCTCCAGTGCGAATGGGTTTGGGTGAATTACTTTTCTTGCTTGCAGCTGCAAAAATGTTTTAAGACGTGACAAGTGTTCAGTCAAACTGCTGCAGAATGCTGTCCTTGTGCTTCTTTTAAGTGAAATTAAGCTCCAGTATTACTCTCTCTCACTCCTTCCACACCCTTCCTCGTCAAAGGTGCGGGCTGGAGGGAAGCTCAGCTACCTATGGATGTGGCCCAGACTACACAAGTAACATTTACTTGCCTCACACAAAGACACCCTTCAGAAAGCCATGTATTTAGGGTAAGGACAGCCAAACCCACCCCTTCAGCTCTTCAATTCAAAGCCCAATGCACCAAAGAACCTCAAAAGCAGGAGAAAGGCAGGTTATGGGACTCACGCTGTTCCCCACTTCCCAAATTAAGCACGTGTCAGTGTGGATCCTGCCACAGAAACTCCTCTGGGAGGAGGAATGGAGCAGTGGTAACCGAAACAGCGACACGCCACGTTCTGCTGTCAGCACAGCCCGTGAAGGCAGGGGATCCAGGCTTTAGGGCACTTACAATTTCTTATGTAGCAACTGGTAACTGAAGACTTTGTCAGTAGTTCCATTCCAATCTCTTGCAGCTTGCTGCAGCTTTCCGTGCCACAGGCCGCTAAAGCGCCTTGCTCGATGGAGAAGAAGCTGGGCTGTCCATCACACGAGCCAGCGTTGCTGCTTCTCACTTCTGAGAGCTGGTTTTTCACGTCTGACATTTTGCTTCGAACTTCAGCCATCTGAGTTTTAAGTCTTTTCAGCATCTTTAAGTCCGGCGGCACACGCCACATCGCCTGGTGCCTCCGCTGATCGCGATCTTTTAGAGAGTAGGATGATGCTTTTACCAAAGGAAAAGTTAAAAAACACAACAGTTAAGTAAAACTGTTCTCAAATAAAAACAGGCACCTATTTTTAACAGATGGAAGAATTCTACCTTTTGTCCTGCTATAAAGACAAGGGACAGTGACATTCTTCTGTACTGGTATGGCACTGGAATATTTAGGTTGCAAGGACTGCACAGCCACTGGGACAGCAGATTGTCATTCTCTGCCTGTCACTGAAGAAGGCCCCGAAACCTGCTCACTGGCAGCAGCAAGGCTCCCAGTACTGCCACGTGAGTTCTGATGGCAATGGAGCTACCCCTCTATATTGCCAGACAAACTCGAGTTCACAGGCCTGGCTGTCACTTTATGTCAAGTTTGGCACGTTTTTATAAAATTTGTTGAGCATGTATAAGATTTTCATACCACCAACATCACATTAACATACAGAACTCAAATCTGGAACTAGGGAAGGAATTCCCTCAAGTCCCTACCACCAGAAGATCATGTCGCAGAGCTAATACCTAAGTAAGTCTATGCGCTGCTCAGCCAGAATTAAATCAACTTTGACATCTATTTGGAGCGTGTTTAAAACCAGAAAGCCAAGTGTCCCTTAGAAACCTCCACCTTAGGAGGGAAAGTCTGGCAAATTCCAAGTGTAACAGCAGCTTTCTCATTTCGGTGACTTGAATAAGCTCTGGGAACAGCAAAACCTTAAGAGAGCCTCAGGAAACCAGGTAATTTCAGCTGTGTAAGCCAGTGGCTGAAGACACCCAGGAAGCCATTCAACACAAGAGGGGAGCTTAATCCCTCTGGAGCAGCAGAGCACACGGTGCAATGCCCTTTTCTCAACATCCTTCTTTCTAGGCCTTTTTCCAGGCAAAGCAAAGCAGGGACTTACAGCTCGTGTGCTGCCTCCCCTCGTCGGACTTAGGGGAAGTGACTTCCATTTTTGGAAGTATGGATTACATTCAGCTGACTGTTGACGTGACTACATTTAAAAAGCTAATCACAAGGGAACAAACAGTTTGGGCTCGCTTTTAGATTCAATAACACCAGTGTCATTGCTGCGGCAAAAGCGAGCGCTTACGTGCAGCAAACGGACTGTTACTTCTCTTCTCTTCTATTAAGTCACCAAAGGGTTGTTTCAGAACGACCCAAAAGACATGATGCTGCGCCAGTGGGCCAGCTAAGCTCCAAAATAAGTGATAGTCATGGTAAGTTTATTGTTGAGGTTTGATTTCATTTCAATTCTTCACTAACGAAACACGAGAAACAAGCAACAGCCACGGGTGCCAGCAGTACCAGCTATCTTGCTTTTGCTGTGCATTAATTAATATGCAAGTTAATTGTGGTTTTCAGTCGAAGGGTCCTAAATGAGCCACAAATACTCTTCCAAGAGTGTTATTTAAATACCATCACTGTTTTTTGCCTCCTGACATTTTGATCCATTTTTCCTCCACAAGTGCTTACACGTGGCTTTTCCAGCCTTACCACCACACGCGTTTTCCTAGTTCTGTTTTAGATGCCTTTTTCATTCCAGGATTTATTTTCTTGTTAGTACACACTGTGCTCCGAGTACTCCCAGCCACTAAGTGTACAAACTGTGTGAAGTGAGAGGTGTAGCTGCTTCCTCAGCAGAGAGCCGCTGCGTGTTGTTTTGTCTTCCAGTGCTAACCCCTTCCAGAAAAGGGCCTCTCATTCACCTCCCACCGTTGCACTCAAGCGTCTGTATCTCTATGATGTGGCTACACAAGCCAGGCAGCCAGTGCCTGTCACATCCCCCAAGAAAAAGATGAGAGACCCTCCTTGATACACACTTCTGGTTTTAGATGAGTCACCGGGCGCTGAGGTCAAGCATTAAGACAAAGGACACGTTAGAGCAGGCAATAAGACGCAGCACCCTGAGGATGTGGGCATTTAGCTATCAAGGAAAAGGACTTCCTGCCACCTTCCCTTCCCCTCCTCAAATCTGCTTCTAACTCTGGGACTGCACTCCCAGAGACACTTCCAGGTTGGAACTACATCGTGTACATGGGATGTACAATTACCTCTGTTCTGCAGAAGAGAGGCAGGTGGACGAGGCTGAAGGCCCCAAAGGTTTTCCATACCATTTCTGTCTTTTAGATCCAACAAGTGGATTAGAATTAAGGGATCTATATCTAGTAAACTGCTACTGGCTGTCGAACCCAGGGCGCTTCCTCCCCGCCTTGAAGGTCTTCCACTTGCACTGGTGTAGCCATGGCTAGTACCTAGGGAAGAGTTACAAGAGAGAGTGGGCACATACGGGACACAGGGGAGGCTTTATTCCCTGTGAAAACAAGAGGACAGAGCTCTACAAGATCATTAGGAATGAAAAAGTTAACAAGACATGCAAATAGTTTCATGGATTTATGGATTCCGAAAGCCATCAGATATGCCACTTCTGGTATCTTTGCCATAAATACTTATATTGAATATACAGAAATTTATTTCAGAATCTTATTAACCTAAGGCTAATTTGGGTTATCATCATCTCTAGGCAATAAGAGATCTTAGAGCACTTTTTCATTAACACCATATTATGTTATTCATGGTTATTAAAATGTATTTCTGCTTGACTTGTAAGGCTTCCTTACTTCATTCTCTCCATGTGCTTCAGGTTTTACAGCGCACTAAAACCACAGCGAATGTGTCGCGCATTCAGAGGCCACACAGACATTAGGAACAATTTCTTGTCAGGCTGTTTTCCGTGGGAGTGGGAGGGGTTTCAAAGAGACAGAAAAGCCTCCCTCCAAACTTAGGTATCACTTTTAAACAAGCATGTTCAGAAGATTCCCCCCTCCTTTTTTCTAATCGAACCACTGAAATGTTTCTGCTACGCTGCAACAATCAGTACAAAGCACATGATGCAGCATTTCCAAAAATAGAAACGCCTGCAGAACATGCAGCTTGGTGTTGCTTCCAAGAAGAACGGGAAGGAATCCAGCAGCCTTTCACATCTACGGGAATTCTGAAGGCTGCTTTTCATACCTGATGCCCCAGGAGTGGCAGCGGCGGCTGCATCCTCCATGAGATCTCCCTCTTCCAACTCCATATTACTGCTGTATTCAACGTCATTTTCTCCAGACCTTAGGAAATGGTTGAGGTGGGGGGAAAAAAACACCACCACGATTATTAGCTTCTGTCAGCTCTTGTTAAACGTTATGGCACATACCTTGAAAACAACCTGAAGCACTGTAAATAGTATTTTCTGCACTCCAAACTACACAAATCAAAGTGTGTTACTTAAATGACTGACTCACTAACCAAGAGTCCAGAAGTGCCAAAGGCATCTCGACTGTAAAATCCGATCCTGCAAACTTCTATATTTGTACGTGTTACAACACATTCTCAAGTTTTAATGAGGACTCTTGGATTTGACATCCTCTTAGTCAAGAACCTTAAATTCTCTAGATGAAGTAACTGTCCTCATTATCACTCCCCTACTACTACACTTCCTAATACCAAACCTCTCTTTTCGTTACAGAGTAGGAACAGGATTTCTTAATAGTGTTTTGGGAAAGAACCTTCACAGACTATCACCTCTCTCATGGACAGAATACAACACTGAAGTAAATAAAGAGGTCAGAAAGATAAGAACTACCTGACTAAAAATTCAATGTTTAGCATTCATGTTGTTCCCAGTATGGGAAAACACCCCTCACATTGCACTGGAATCCCCCCCTGCCCCTCACCATAATCGTGGAACAATAAATGAATCTCTTCCCGTTGGAACTGGGAGACAAAGTGATGACCTGAAAGGCATTTTAAGTTACTTACATAGTTTCTTCATCAATGTCATTTTCTTCAGTGTTACTAGTTGCTGTGGAACTAGCTGAAGAGCTGCTGCCATCAAGGTGGTTCACCTCATCTTCTCCAGCAAGATCTATATCCAGGTCACCATCAGAGAGCTCGTGCTACAGGAGAAAGGGAACAAGTCTTGATAAAAAGAAACAGTTCAGTTACACTTTGAGGCATTCACCCAAAGCTATGAACATAAACTCTCTCTCTCCAGCATCACACTATCATACAGGAGTCAGGAGGGTCTCAAAGCACAATAAAAGCTGGTAACAGAGAAGTTGGGCTTTGCAGCTGCAACTTGGAAACTTTTTTGTGGTGGGATCTATTAGCTCTGTTCTGGAACATCTCCCTAGTCTCACCCCTAGCTCTCGAGTGCATCCTCTCCTATTTGTGAACTTCTGAGTTGTAAATTAGATTTATGTTTCTACTGTTACTCTATCATAAAAAAGAAAGAGGCAGTAAAAAGACAATTCCTACACTGAAGTCTTCATGCTGGATCTTCTCTTCTTCCTCTTCCTTGCTATCTCGCACCAATCCTGGAGCAGCAACATTCTCAAGTAGAACATCAGTGCTTTGTCCAGATTTCTTTGATCTCGTTTCTGCACCATCATCATTCTGGGGACTAAGATGAGTGTCTGGAGGTGAAATGCCTCGTGATTTCTGAGTCCGGGAAAGTTCAATCGCAAGCCGCTTAAATATCAGAAGGATACACAAAAGTATACACAGAAGACAACAATGGAGCATCATCACTGAATCAAGGAAGTCGGTTGACTTGCATATATACTATTGGAGTGATGCCAACATCAAACTACCAATAGCAACCCAACCACACACAACTGTCTCAACATCAACACCGTAACCTGAACCAGGTAATTACTGGTCAGTGAAAGGCGATTTTACATTAATATGCACCCCACTTACTTCTTTCAGGTTATTTATTTGTTGGATATAACTTGTCTGAGCTGCTTCCAACTGGGCAATGTACCAGTGCTGATCTCGGCACTTTTGGAAGAAGGTTGGTGAGCGCACTTGGAACCTTCAAAGAAACGTTTCAAAAGGGGGATTATTTTTAATTTTATTTTTGTTGCTGTTGTTCCTGCTCCCCCAAACTCAAAAAGCCCTGTGTAACGGTATCAGACAATCTGAAACCTAGCAATGAAACAAACTTCACAGACAACATGCAATTCTATACACAGTATCCTGAAGGCACCGAATGGCAACAGTAAGGTTTTTGAAGGAGAGGCAGTTATACCAGGGGTGATTTATCTTCATAAGCCGACACTAAAAGAAGTTAACACCCTACAAAGCATTTAACAGGAGCAAAAGCAGGATTATCCTGAAAGTATCTGAAGTAGATGGATAAAGCTTCTATATTTTGTCATTACATTGCAATTCCCATTGCCGGCATTAGCTCCCTTGCATTACAGACTTCCTTCATTCCCAAAGTTCTCCTGTGCTCACTGCAATTCTTTCTAAAGAGGGAAAGAAAACACCCCTTTCCTTTAACTTAATTAGCTACAGATCTCCAACTCAGGCTTATTAACGAACCAAGCGTAGCTACTTCTCAAAGAAAGAGATGTATTTAAAGTTACAACTCCCTTCAGCACATTTTCTCCTTTAAAGCTTATGACAGTGAAACCCATTTATGCCAAAACATGTCACAATTATTTTAACTTGAACCACTTAATTATTTCCTATTTCAGTACTAGCTGTGATACTTTGTGCAATGATAGCAGAAAGGAGCCCCACTGAGTTGCTTTCCTTACCTTAGGATCACAGTGTCATTTTGCCTGTTTAAATACCCTTCGTTAGCCAGCAAGTCCAAACGAAAGAATCTGTTGTAACCCCAGCATTCTCCAACTTCAAAATCAGAGGCAAACTCTCGAATGATGTTTTTGGTGGGATCATTGGTGGACTGGTGAACCATTTCTACACGGTACTCGTACCTATACAGGGGAAGATCACAGGTTCTTAGTAACACAATAAAAGATGGCAGAATTGTTGAACATGTCGAGTTTACCCAAATTGCATTTCCTGGGAGAGTTGTGTGCTCCACTGAAGAGGTGATTTCAGTCTTAAAATTTTACTGAAACCCAACTGCTCTTACTCCAGGTTTGCTTACTTGGATGTCTCTGGCAGCCCCGCCGACAGCTCCAAGAACACCGACAGGTAGTAGCCCCGTACTACTCCATTGCCATCCTTGAAATAAATTGAGAGATAAATTGATTTAAAAAAGAAAGCAAAACCCAGACAAACAGAACACCCTGATATATCCTTGAAGGTTTAGAAAACAGCTTAAATCAATCCAGAACTTGCAGCAGTGGTCTACTACTGATTTTTCTGTGACCTAGAACTCTTACTGTACCTCAAACTAACACGGAGTTTGCATCTAGAAGCACATACGCAGTCTAGTACTGCCATCTCACATACACATCTCAAAACAGAGCTTTAATTACTCTGTTAACCTTTTAGGGGTTCAATTAAGCAAAGACTGAAGACAAACACATGTCAATGTATTGAAAAAAAAAATCAGCAAAAAACCCCACAAAAAAATCTACTTAGCAATTTATTGCACCCAATTCTTCTCAAATTCTCAAGGCAAAACCAACTCAGGTTAAACATTAGTTCTGAAATATTTTCCATACAGTTGCATTTCAAAGCCACTTAATTTTTGAAACAGCAGCAGTTTCTTTAGAAAAAAAAAAACCATGCAACATGTAAAAGTTAGGCCAGTTAACTGAGAAACAATATTAGAACCACCAGAAATCAATATGGCAAAACCTCCATCACACTCACCTTAATCAAGGATGAAGAATGGCTCAACTTGAATCCTCTAGGTTGAAGAAACATTTCAACTTACCATTTAAAAAATAAATTGTAATGCCTTCTGTCTGCACACCTTAAATAGTCAATCCTGAATTGACAATACACTGAAAACTCTCACAGGAGTCCAGCTCCACATTGCAAGAATCAATTCTGTGCATATGTGGGCTTATCAGATCAATCCAGTTCTCTGAAAATGCCATGGAAAGGACTAACAAATAAAACTTGGGCTCCACCACTAAACAGACGTTTCTCCAAACCCAGCTGTAGCAGGAGCCAGCGCTTCCTGGAAGCTCTGACCAGAACTAGCACACCCTAAAAAGATCCTGGGCTAACATTCCAAAACTAACAAAGACGTGGTTTCTGAAATCCAAGCGTTGAGCCCGCTGAACGGGCGTTAGCAGATCACACACATCTCAGTGTCAGCATCTGAGAACTGGATGCAGAGTAAAACAGATTCTCCTGCGACTAATACCTTGTCCTCCCAACCTCCCACGTAAGTATTATTCATAAACATAGAATATGGGAAGTTATTCTATACATCAGTTCTACCAGAAACATCTGCAAGAACCTCCCAGACAAAAAGGACAAAGATCTCTACTGAAGTGCTATTAAAGTTGCAAGACCCGCTTTAATTGCTTTAAATTAACCAGATTAACTATAGTAAGAATGTTCACGCTGGTTATCTGGAGGCAGAGAGGGAACACTCTAATGACTGAAGATCAACTCTGCGACCTTATTTCATTCTTTTCATACAGCTTTTTACATACAACATGAACAGGGACTACCTGGTGTATCCTTACAAGAGAAGCACACGAATGCTGGTTGTTTTGGATGCAATAATAACTCTAGTTGAAAATAGAACTCACTGGATAAACTTTTAACCTCCAGCAAAGTCCTGACACTTGAAGAGGTGGACTGTAAACAGGATCTGCTCGCTGACGCAACGTACTATTGAGAAAGGAGAAAAAAAACCACAACAGTTTGCTGTTGGCACAAAGCAAACCCCTCCATGAAACAAGCAGCTGTATATACATTTGCACTCTAGAACCATCCTTCTCACTGCACACAGCACGTAGCAGCGCACAAGGCCCATGTAAAATGTCAAGTGTCCATACAAAAACATGCATTCCTTGCAAAATTATTCACTCTTTCTTTAAAAGGAAAAATAAATAATTTGCCTTTTTCATGGAAAATTCTCTTTAGCTAACAATTTGGATGGGGTCAATTGTTGTTCACCCAGTAAACAAGAGATTTTTGATGGAATTCCTATAGCTTAGCTCACACATAACAGTTTTCAGTAGTCTATTCTGTGTTTTAAAGACTCATGTACAGAAGGAAGAACAAAAGCCTCACGATATTCACAGTAATTTAAGACACATTCTTACCTGAAGTTTTCCAAGACAAATGTAGTTGAGTCATAGGCTGGAACCAATTCACTGAGGAGGGGTAGAAAAATTAAATATATTAGAGTTGAGTAACATGACACTAAAAATCCCAACTTTTGGAATCTTGAAAAGCATTTAAAATGATTCAGGTCACCAGAGCCACTGAAATTCATTAGGACTATGCTGGGTTACTTAACTTCTGAAAACTCTGTTTATAAGCCTTCTCCCCAGTACCTCTCTGTGTGGTATCACACAGTAAAACAAACATTTTGTGTTACGAAGGAAAGAGTAACCAAAAGTATTGTAGAGGATTTTTCCCTTTCACCCGTGATGGCCAATCATCTCTTAATATGGTGAATTGTTAAGATAAGACGCCTTGGCTGTTCTAGAAAGGATCAAACTGTTGCAAGGCTGGAAACACCAACCTTAAATGGTTGGTGTTTCAGAGCAGGAGCTACCTTACTGCCCTTGGAAAATTAATAATCAGATTTAAAATCTCCTCAGAGAGGCATTTAATCGTGTTTTTCAGAAAACATGTCAGGACAATGGTTTTAAGGTTGCACTGAAAAGCAAGCCAAACTGATTTTTTTCTAGGAAACACAAAATTATTTGAGGAATTCTTCTAAGACTTCTCCTACTTTCAATTTTTTGGAGACATTTTTCAGCCAGCTGGCTTAAACTCTCAACAGACTTCCTCAGAACCCAGCCCTGGCAGCACTCTCTTTATGAAGAATTGTGTTATGAAGTGATTTTGGCTATATATTCAGAATTAAGGTGACCTGCAGAGGCATCTCAGGAGAGCCCTGCAATTATATACTGAATGACCCAATAACAAGAGAAAAAGGACAAATCTGTAAACTAAGTGTAAAAGAGAAAAAAATTGTCAGCTAGAACCCACTGTCCTGACTTCCCAGCAGGGACTACAGACAAAATAAGCCCTGCTAGAACAGAAGGGCCTACTTGCAGCACAGGTTACTAAGAGGAGTAAGTTAAGCAGTTTATCGTTTCCAGTGTAGACCCAAATTCAGTCGGAGATCTCAAGTTTAACACAGAAACAGACAGAATCACATTACCCCCCAGATTACTATTGTACAGCTCGTACAGCTGCGAAGCGTCACTGCCCTTCGCTGGAGACAGGTACCAAGCTCTTCATCAGCCACCTCTCATGTACTCCTTCAAACCCAGAAGTTAAAATACAGTGTTGCTCTCCTGTCCCATTTTTATAAGAGACTGAAGCACATACAAAACCATCTACCTCCCAGACTTACTGGAACAGCCTCCTCCATACAGCGGTAAAGTGGGGAAGATATGATTTCCTCTAGGTTACTTGAACCATTTTTTTTTAAAGAAGCACAACAAACCTTTCTAAGATGGCTTTGAGTTTTGAACTGCGAGAGAAAGGAAATGCAACACTTACCTGGTGAAGTCTGGGGGGACAGGAGTAGTGACAAACGAAGCCATAGGTTTCCGATGAACCTGCTGGAACATCATCAGGATCTCTGAACTTTTGGAAATCAACTCACTCTTACTGCAGGATCGTAACTGTATGGGAAAAAAAAAGAACAAGAAAGAAAATAAATCCTTCTGTCATTAGTAGAAACTGTAGGTTTTGATCACTTTTGCTTTTTAAACAAATAAATTGCATGTCTGTCAGCTTCAGAAAGACTACCCACAATGCAACGGAAAAATGAAGCTTGGAGGTTTTGGTTGTGGTTTTTTTCCTTCCCATTTGTTTGGGTTTTATTTCCCCTGAAACTGTCAGCCCTTAAGACTAAGGATTTGCCCAGGATAGCCCATGGTCACATGTTCTAAAAGGGAAGCAGATATTCTCGTTCTGTCTCGCTCCAAAGCCCACTTGGGAAGTCCTGAATATTTAAAACTCAGTGAGAAAGTTACAGCAACTATTATGTACTTCCCTCAGGTTAAAGTAATTTATATAAAAGACGTCTGATTAATACTAAGTCACATCTATTACTGTGTTTAGACAACAAGAACAAAGCAAATCAATCTGGAAAGAAAGGTTAATTAGACACAGGGGTAATTAGCTCAAATACATCACAAAAGCAATACAAGCTCCTGTGAAGTTAGATAGTTCTTTTATGTTTCCGTTATTTCTTTACTGTATATTGCCAAGCACCATACTTTTTTTTTGTTCATCCAAATTTGAGTAAAACAAAGTCTACATAATCTTAAATAGCAGGTCAAAACCCCCACTTAAATCCACTTCATTTGTGGTATTTTACAAAACCAGAGAAGTAACAATGTTTTTTTTCAAAATCTGAAAAAAATCCTCAAAAGCACAGAGACACAGAACATTTGTGTTTATTCTCCATTTATAGCCACCTCTATTCATATGCAGTTGGCAGCAGCAGAACTGACAGAATCTACGCACACGGTACAAATGCTGCGTTACCTTACACAAACACATAACTCTGTAGTTTTGTATGATACTGCTATTCATCCCAGAATGAGTTTTCCAAGCAACCAAAGAGAACACCTTCCATTATTTCTAGAAGACATGCTTCTTTTTAAGAAGAAATTGTGTAACCTAAGACCACTTAATGGAAAGATACCCTCAAGAAATAGCTCTATTCGTCAATTAATAGTTTTAAACTAAATTGATTCCATCCTCAGTTGGCCTTTCTTATTATTTAATTAATGTCATATAACATTTCAGCTCTTCTCATAATCACCTGATGTTCCACTTCTTGAAGCAGGGATTCCAGAAGTTCAGTTTCTTGAGTAAGCGATGTCTTTTGACCTGTTTAAAGAAAGGAAGACGTGGTTAAAGACATACTCAATGGATTTTAAGAACCTGAGCTTTTTATTTTCTGGGTTTTTTTCCTCACCTGGAAGCTGCCCCAAAACCTATTAAGGTAAAGGATTTCTAAATATACCGAGGTTGATTGAGAAAACACTTAAAAAGCAAGCCTAAGTTTTTAATTAGAGCTGTAGTGAAGAACTCACTTGAGGTTAAGACAGTAATGAAACATTCTTTGTGTCCCAGAAATGACAGTTTTGTTGTTTTGGGGTGCTTTTTTTCAACAAATAGCAGGGTTTGACTTCACCACATATGCTGTCATCCAGACAAGTCTCTCTCATGTATTAGCTGACACTTTTCTCCTAAAAGCCACCATTTCTCTTGACTTTGATGTTTAAGTGTTCTCGTCATAGAAAAAAAAGAACAAGCAACATTTAAATGTGTTTGTGCATTTCACCCAGCACAGAAAGAATAAAAAACTTAAGTCACATCTGTCTGTTTCCTATCATGGAGATTTGTCTTCATCACACATTACAGACCTGAAGAGTTTTTGGCAGCCCTTAGAAAAAAGGTGTTAAGCAGCCAAAATGTTAACCTTGAGACATTCTACCACAGCTTTGAGACTGATCTTTAATCAGAACACACTAAACCAAAACTTGCAACTGATCACTGCGTTTGATATAGGCACAAAATATGTATGAATCCTGGATTTAAAGCAAACATTTTAAAGAGGAACTTGAAACACAGCTAATACCCATTTATTATGTTGTTTTGGTTTTAATTAAAATGAACTAAGAGAATAAATGCAAGCATTACAAATTTGACAAGCATGAACAGGTTTTCTTCAGGTGTGTGTGAAGATTTCAAGCATCAGAAATACATTTTCTGAGCAGCTATTTCATTGCCATCCTTTCATTTCTGAGAAAAGCACCTAGATATAAGCTCAAGCATCTACGTGTCTGTGTACTTGGATCTACTGGTTGTGTACCTTGCAGAACTGTAACATTTTAAGCGTGTCTAAAGAAACCAATATTCCAAGATGATGTCCCCTTTAGTATGTGCTCCTGTCAATGCATCATGGAAATGAAAGCGCATCTGGAATAACGAGGCACAGATGCAAAGGTAGCTCAGCAAAGAATGCAGAGTTAGAGCCAACTGAGGAATATTCTGTCCTTCTCATTGAAAGCTAACACTTAACTTTTAGTAGTGTTGCTTCCATAACATAAGGTTCAATACTGTTAAGTGTATTACCCGTCTTCTCACCACTATTGACACCAAAGGAGAGCTCAAGTGACCAGCAGAAGTGCCAGGAATTAAACCCGAAGCTCTGATTCCAGACACTACGTTCTTCTTTTGCAGAGAAGGCTGCCTGGACGTATGGATCTGAACTGTTTCTCACCAGACACTTCATACAGACTTCTAGTGTTTTAAAATGATATTAAAAGGAGTATAAATTACAAAGATGTCCCATTACAAAGATGGCCTTCTTGGCTAACACAAATGATGGTGTAAAAACACTTCAGGTGAAAGGTACTAAACATATTTCAGTTAGATGGGAATGTTCTCCAAGTTATTATACAGGAGTTTCTAACAGAACAGAACCAGGTTACATCTAACAACTCAGAACTGTATCACAGAACCTACAGAATTAATTAAAATCTTTGCTGTAGATAGAAGTTTTAGAAGTTTTCTGTCAGCAGTTAACTTGCTTAACACCATAAAGCCTGTAAGGAGTCATACTGCCAAGGGCAAGAATGTTTCTCAGTTTACACATTGTTAATATATTGTTCCTACTCATAATAGATCAGACGAATACCTACCCATTAATGTTATAAGCTTATTCTTCAGCTGGGTGTCTAACCGGGCAATCATCATCTCCACAGCGTTCCTGATTTCCCGAACACGTTCATCCTTTGCACTACGCACCGCCTCCACGTTCCTCTCCTGAAACAGGGTTCAGGGAAAAAAAAGCCATGCACATAAGAAAGCTTTCACACTTTTCCATGATTCACTCATTTACATGTTGACTCCACTGTCTCAGATCCCAGCAATGCCTAGACCTCCCTAGAGTCCCTTCCAGCCTTGTTTTTCTCAAAAGAATATCCTGGTCTTACTGAAGCTTACACGTTTAGAGTAAGAAAATAGGAATGAGGTTTTAGATGAGCTATATTACAAGCTGTTCCTGTTGCCAGTTGTAAATGTGCTTTGACTTTTACTGAATACATAAGTGTGCCCTCTGGTGGGTGACCGAAGGTTAACAGTCAAGTTGAGCAACATTTTCTCATGACATAGAGATTTGTTGCACGGGGGTTCTTCAGTATCAAAATTTGTAAATAAAACTGTCAGTTGCTCTTCTGTAACTTGGCAGCACAGAAAAGTTACCTTCTTGGGTAACAAAAATAATTTGATAAAAATTGCACCCTTCACCCTGGAAGGTGAAGGCAGCAACAGTCTCAGTATTTTACAAATACTTATAGAAGTAGCCCACTCGGTGATGCAAGATTTGAGCTGAAGCACAGGAAACCTATTGCTGCCTGTGACAAACAACTACCTGAACAGCACAGACAAAAGCCATATGGAAAACTGTCTAAAAGAAAAAAAAAAAAAAAAACCAAAACAACAAACCCTTATGTAATTTACACAAAGACTATATAATAAAGGTAATGGCATTCAGCAGAACACAAAAATAACCCTTCCTAGATTACAAGAAACTATACTGAACTGCTGGAATTCCCACTGAAACTGCAGAGGGAAACATGCTGATATATTGATGTTTAACATTTACCCTTCTGGGCTCTGGGGAAGAAAAAGACCAAACAAAAACTTCGAATCTCTAACCAGGGAGCTGCTTTACAGCCCATCTCATAGGCTCAAATACACTTGTAGTTTACTCTCCTGAAGCAAGGAAAATAAGCTCTACAGGAATAAAGCATTTTTGTACTTGTTCAGCACCAATTACAAAAATACATCTTTCAAAGAATTGTACAACTCTAGCTTCTAAAGAGCACACACCAAAAGAAAAAGTCCCTGTGAGCTAACTCACATCTTTTTCTGACAACTCCAAAGCCAGTACTGAGAATATGCTGATCTTTCCGTATTGTATAAAAAGAGTGTAACTAAAAAGTAAAAATGTCTCTCTATGGGATAATCTGATTACCTTCACAGAAGCAACAGCTTCTGAACAGCTCCTGGAGACACCATGAGCATATAAAATGATGTGCTATTTCAATTCCCCACTTCGGAGTTACCCTTTGACAATGGTGAACTACAGGAAAACTTAATGTTATCTTGGATTGATTTCTTACCACTTCTTGCACCAAACTGATCAATTCCATGAGTCTTCTCCTAAGCTTTGCCACTTCTTCATTCACTTTTGTGACATGTTGCTCATAGATTTCTGCCAGTGGCTTAAAAGTATGTCCTCCGTGCTGGGGGGAAAAAAAAAGGCAGCAAGTGAAGAGGAGGTAGGGAATAATAGAGCATCTCATTTTAATCTTATTCCACTCCTATTAAATTACTAAAGAGAGGGGAAGAAAGCCTCCTAGTGTATCCCTCATTTTGGCAAAGTTCCAAAGCAGATTGTATGTAGGAAGTCTGTCTTTCACTTCCCTTCATAAGTCATGAATTCAGCTTTCTTACCATCAAAGCTTCCTGTCAAGAGTTATTTGGAGTCTCAGCAGACCTCTAAAAATAAATTGCTTCATTCACTGTACAATTCTTTAACAAGAAGGGTTATTCCATTTTTATTATTAGTAAAACACCCTTCCCAAACAAAGGCAGCACACTGTTAACCACTTCTATTCCAAACAACAGCAGCCCTTCCTTGAAATACTCAACCGAGAGGATATTAAGCAGTATGGTGAATTGTGTGACTAATACAGCTTTGAAGATATTCAAGATTACAGGCCAGGACATTTAAATAATATAAGTGTTATCTATGTTTTCCAAGAAAGACTTATGCCTTTGCCCAGAAAATTCTCACCACCATGTAAAGATTGTCCAAGACATCATGAAATTTATAACAAGGAAGGTGATTCTGACTTCCTTCTGGCAAAAATTAAATTTGCTTCTCCAATTATAAACAGAACGTATCACCTTTCACAACCAAAGCTCACATTAAATGATACATACCCATACAACTACATCATTTGCATAGCAATTCAATAGCCATAACAACAGTTTCACAGCATTTCTATTTCTTTAAGCTGCCATCAAACATAATGCTTGTAGTCTCTTATTGAAACAGGTCACGTGCACACGAGCGAGTCTTTTCTTACCATTCCTCCCCAAAGCGCACACTGGTGGCAGATACACTTCTTACAGGTCCAGCAGAAAACACTAAGCTTTTCATGATGATTTTCACACCTTAAACAAAAAATATACATATCATCAACAGAAAATACCTATGAATTTTCTGCAAATGCAATTTAACATTTTCACTTGTTTTGTTACCCAATACTGAGAGTAAAGCACAAAACACCGGCAAAGTTTTGGAAGAAGAATACTTATTTTCAGTAAAAACCTTTTGTTAAATAAACATTGTTCTTAGTACTCTCTTGGGAAGTACTTCACAAAGATAGAGAGACAGCACATTACTGAAATTGGATTTCTACCTAGCAGATAAAGGATATCATCAATGAATCCAGCTCAGAATTCTAGAAGTTAATACTTCACTTTATTAAAATCCTAATCACACACAACCTGAAGTAACTACAGAGCAATGGCTCATAAGCTTTTTGGACAAACTGATCTTTGTAATTTCTTAAAATTTCAGGAGCAGCAGCAATCAACAAACTGAGCACAGGCCAGACCTAAAGTACACGTCTCTGCCCACTCCATCAGGATTCAGAAACGTGGGGGAGGAGGCAAGTATAGAACACATGACTCCTGTCCACTTTTCAGTGCTGCTTCCACATTTTTCTCCTCCAAATCTCCAGAATGTCTCTTAAAACACATACTAGTAACGGGATAAAACCAGGAGAAAAGCCTGCTAAGAAAGTACTGACAATTGCTCCTAGGAAAAGAATGTATCAGAAAATACAGGAGACTCCACAGAGTCCAAGACTCGAAGGAGAGAGAGACTCCAAGGAGAAGGAATAGCACTAACGTGATGGATACTGCACTAGTAGTGCTTTCTGTGGGACTTGATATATTTTCTTTGATCTCAAATTGGGATTATCAATTACATGTTCAAAAGAGACTAGAAGACATCTTCTCACAACAGCTTCTCTGCTTTAATGTGCTGAGATACTAAGTCAGCAGCCACAGTCTTAATGGCACCACCAAATAAGCAAGCCATTGAGAGATTTTAATTTCAGATGTGTGGTCACTAAGAAGGGCTAAGAGCCTTAAAAGTTATTACTACCCTTCATATTTCCCATGCCTCTCATTTTAACTAGAGTGAGCTGAACTAGAAAGAGTAGTTTTCTACACAAAGATACCAAAGAGCTTTTCTCATTCCATTAAGTCTGACAGAAATGAACCCTAACTTTTAGTCAGCGAGAAACAATATTGCTTTGTCTGCTAAGCAACAGCACATTTCAGCTTTTAAGTGCAAGTTATCAGTTTGTTCCCCAATTTTAACACTGAGCTGAAATTAAAAGCCTGCAAAATGCTTTATATCAAGAATGCTTCATTTACTTGTCTTTTTCATTTTCTTCATGCTTGGTGAGATTGCAGAGTTGAAGTGTATCAAGCTGCTGTGTGACCTCTTCTGCCCAACGACAGTTTACAAGCTCTCGTAGCTGCAACGGGGCTCTGCAAGAAGCATTGGTAAGAGTTAGAGCAAGAACTCAGTTCCAGGAGCTAAAAAGAGAAGCACAGAAGCGAATTTAGTTCATCAATTCTAGATTATCAGGAAAGTTAAAGGCAAAAAGCTAAAGCTGTACTAGTTATTTCAGAATGAAAAAAAAAAAAAAAACCAAAAACCCAAAACCCAAACAAAACCAAAACGTTTGAAGTGGATTTGCTCATTTTGGGGTTAGGGGGAGGCAGGAACCACAACAAACCACCCCACAATGACATCCAGAATGGCTACATGGGGAACCCAAGAATTATTTCCAGCTTTCTTGATAGGCTTGTGGATTGCACTGGGCAAATAATTTCATTTGTCAGTGCTTCTTCAATTTCTCCCATCATTCAACTATCCCATTGCAGTGCTTCAATTAACCCCTTTGTAAAATGGATATATTTACCTCCTTACAAGCACTTCAGAGCTACTGATCAAATACTTTAAAAGCTGAATATTATTCTGCAGGAATGGTTGGTTAGTTGACTTTAAGCATTTCCCTTCCCTTTGGGGGAAAAATATGCTACCTACCAAGTTTTGGTCTATCACAAGCTAGAATTGACAGGTACTCAAGGACTAGAAGTTCTTTGGGGTACCAGGGCTTGGGGGGACAGGCTGAGCATTGCATTAAAAAAAAACAAACCAAAAACCCAACAACAAAAAACGAAAAAAAACCCCACCAAACAAAACAAACAAGATATTATAGCTACCTCAAACAAATCTGCAACACATAAGGTAAGTCTCGCCAATTATAGGTATTAAAAAAGCACACATTTCAGTCTGAAAACTAAAGTTTCTGATCTCCAACTCTTTCAAGAAGAATATTAAGAGTTTTAAGGGGAACACCTTCTAGTTACTCGTATTACACCAATTACATGCAATGAAACCAATAGTGTAATAGGGGAAGAACAGAGATCTTGCTTAGCTAGTCATAAAACTAGAACATATTTTAGAGTAAGTATTATTCCAGGGTAAATTTTTATAGTAACAGCAGGCAGGTCTCAAAAATCAAGCTTACAAATTTAGCACAACCTGCACTGAAAAAAGACTGCTCATAACAGGACAGTACATCCAACCCTTGATAATTTATTTCTAATATTAAAAATACCTTACCTGCAATGAGGGCACTGAGCTCTTTGTTCAGTCAGCCAACGCTATGAAGGAAAAAAGGAAAACCATTTTTAAAGAGACTGTAAGAAAAGAACTGCAAGCAAGTACATTCTATCACTAATTGGGAGTTACTTCTTTTTATTACAGCCTTCCTATATTTTTCCTGTTTTTATAGATTTATAGTTCAACCACATAGTGACAAAAGAAGCTGCTATTTGTATCTTAGTAACAAAGCAACCACTTTTCTTTAGATGTCAAAGACACTTCAGTTAAAATTATACAGAGAATGCTGAGGTACCAAATAGTCCATTAGAAACTACACACACAGCAGAGTCCCATAGTCATAGACTGAAGAGCATGTTCAACACAAGAATGCAAAAGATACAGCAAGCATATTTTTCAGAGTCTAAATTATTAGTCTTCAAGGTAACATTTCAAGTTTGATACCTGCAGCTCAATGATCAAATCCGCAAGGATCCTTTGAATATTTCTCTTCCAGAAAGCTCCAAAGGCAAGTAGCTGAGGAAAGAACTTCATCTGCCCACTACAAGTGTAAAAGCTTGGCAGTTGGAGGACGTACGTTTGTCATCACACAACTATATTTAAAGATTCTCATGAATAATCTCTCACCGCCCAGCAACAATATGTCATCTAACATTTTTAATATGTAACACGAATTCGTCACCTATAGTTCCTGTCACAGCTTTCAAAGTGAATGATCACTGTTCCGACTTCTGGAAATACTACTTGAGGTCTGAAACCTCACAGCTAAACCTTCTCCCACCACACTAACCCATAACAGCGTCTGGACTCAGAACTGCAGTGTTTTACTCTGGCAACCACGACCTTAATAAATTAATTGAGGTGCTTCAGATGCTGCTTCAGCCTGCTATACCAGACTCCCCTGAGATAGATTCAGCCTGTATCTGATCATATCATACTAGTTTGGTAAGCACTTATGAACATCTCCAAGATGATAAGAGGTGGTGTTATGACCTTCCAGTGTTCCATGACAGGTGCAAAGTCAGCATTTGATTCCTGTTCCAACTTTTGTCTTCCATACAGCCATCAGTGACTCTCAAGAGATGCTAAAGAAGCGATCATTATATGTCTGTTTCTGAAAAGAAATTATTCCAGATAGGCCCTATAATTAGCACTACTGAATGCAATGCACAGCCTACCTAGTTTTCCCTCAGAGTGTCACAAAAGATTTTTGAAAGGAAAACTGAAGAGCACAGAGCAGGAAAAAGGAATCCTTGGAACTCCAGGAAAAGGAGCAAGAATGTGTAAGATCAGTAGTTTTTAAAATTCATATATTTGCAAGAATAAACTGTAATAAGCAAACTTACCCGAATACAACTGAAACAGCACAGCTTGGAGCAATGAGGACACAGGCGTGCATCACGCAATTTTTCCATACAAATAAAACATCGGAATACTTCAGCAATGCTCTGCAAAGGGTAGATTATTGCTATTGTTAAGCCACATACTTCAAACACATCAGAGCTGCATTTGTTTCCCAGGCAAAGTGCCAGGTTTCATGAACACAGCCCCATTCCAAACAGCTGCGGATAGCGCATCTCAGTGACATACAAAATCAACCACCATGGCTCTCCTCTCCACCTTCTCCTACACTACACCATCTCTCAGCACCCATTTTATAACACTATCCTTCTTCAAGGAATAGTTTCTTTCTTTGCCTTACCTTTTCCCCAAGAGGGCCTTCCCATAGCCAAGATATTATTCCTAGTTCATGTGTTCACATGGGATCGAACAGTTGCCCAAAATAACTGCACTGCACCTGCAGATTCTGAACCCATGAATTTCAAGGTACTGGCAATGAAGTAATTCAAAAGTATGGGAAGTGTATGTATGTGTTATATAGAATGCCAAAGAGAGAGGCTGAATTGGACAGAGCTGCTTTTTTCTTTTATAAGATTCACATTGTCTTAAGGCCTACCATTAGCACTAGCTCCACAATTTCTACACTCTCACATCCCATTTAATCCATCTTGGCCAATAAAAACGTAATTGAACATATATTTTAGTATACCCCTTGGAAAACAGAAGCATTTTGTTCTAGAATGCAATCATCTCACCTCTCTCCATTCCCAAAATGAGAAAGGTATTTTGAAATGCCAACTGGTGTTTGCTTTCCACGTTGACAGAATTTTTTTTTCACTGATAAGAAGTTTTACATTCTGTATTGCACAGGAGATAGATCTCTGCTGGCTTTAACTATGGAACTTGGAAAGATTCTTCAGATGAGCTAATTTTAAAATTATAAATTAGCACAATAGCATATCTTCAATATATAGAAATGACAGCATCTCCCATACTTCAGTATCTTCATTAACGGTTGCAAATCATTGAAATGCAACACAAGCGTTTACAGGAAGTTATCCCACAAGGTCTTTCCAATTCTTCTCCTGTTTGGCCGCTATTAATAGGGACCACAGCAGCGCACGCAAGCTGTCCGTGTCACAGCCAGCCACCACCGCACGCTGTGCCTTCAGCCATGCCAAGGCGGGTTCTGCCAGCGCCAGGTCTCCATCCACCCCCACAACAGGCACCTCCGATGCGCCACCCGTTTATTTTCTAACCCTACTACGGAAAATAACTGCGGGTCCCCTAAGAACGCCACCTCTTCACCCCCTGCTCCCTTTCTGCCCGCCTCATCGGCGCACACACCAGCCTAAGCTCCCTGCCAGGCGCATCCCTGCCCACCGCATCCCTGCAATCCGCTCGCCTCCCCTCAGGCCGCCCATGGCCGGCTCCCGCCCGCCCTTTCCCCTCACACCAGGGCAGGGGCCGCAGCCCGGAACCACCGCCGGTTCCCCCCCGTAAACAGGCCAGCATGGCCAGCCTCAGCCTCCCGCTGAAGTGCCCGGCCCCGCCGCTCGCCTTTCCCCACAGAGAAGGAGCAGCCGCCCCACCGGCTCCCCCGCGGCCTCGGAGGCTGCGCTTCCCCCGCATCGCCCTTCCCGCCTCCCCTGAGGGAACCCAACCACCGCCCGGCCGCTCACCTCCACGCTCTGCTCGTCCATGGCGGCAGCAGACAGGAGACTCTCCCCAACCCTTTTCCCTACCGCGTCGCCCGGAGAAGGGTGTTTAGGAGCCGGCAGGGAGAGGCCGTGCCCCGGCCCCCGCCATGTTCGCGGGGAGCCGGGCAGCTCCGCCCTCCGCCCGCCCGCTGAGGGGAGGCGCGGCCCAACCGCCGCCCGCGCTGCGCAGGCGTGAGGCGGGGCGGGCGCAGGATGGCGGCGGGGCGGGGGCTACGGCTTCTGCTTCAGGGATCTGCGGCTGAACGGCTTCGAGAGAAGGAGCTCGGCGCTCGTTGCTGAGGGACGGTTACGGGAGCGAGCGCAATGGAGGCAGCGCCAAGCAACAGCTGGCTGTAGCGGCGGGGGCGGGGAGGTCGCCACGCCAGGCAGGGCTTTAGGGACAGGCCGGGTAGATGTTCTCGGGGCTGCGGCTAAAGGCCACTCGGTGCAACCTGAGAGTCAATGGAATCGTCTCCGTTGGAAGGGACGTTTAAGATCACGGAGTCCAACCATCGGCATCAAGCTGCTAAAAACCATGTCCCTCAGCACCACGTCTACCTGTCTTTTAAACGCCTCCAGGGATGGTGATTCCACCGCTTCCCTGGGCGGCCTGTTCCAGTGCTTGATAACCCTTTCTGTGAAGAACTTTTTCATAATACCCATCCTAAACGTCCCCCAGCACAACTTGAGGCCACAGCAACTTGAGGCGAGAGCAGCCTTGTAGGCAAGAGGGCATTCTCAGCAGCAGATGTCATAAAATCAAGTTATGCCTGCCCTTCCCTCCAACTTCTTCTTTCTTCCCCTGTTTCTCCCCCAACAGACTCTAAACACCCCAGCACTGATCAGCACAGAAATCAGCCTTTCTCTTCCTAAGGGCACTAATTGAAATTTCCTCTTCTTTGACAGTCAATTTTCACAGGAAAACTTAGGATCTTAATAAACCTCACATACCTTACTCTCTCAAATTAGGCTGAAATAAACATAAGAACAATAAACCTGAGGAAATGAAAATCCCACCCCCCACTCTCCCTTATTTATTTATTTATTTTTAACTGTGAGGATGGCCAAACACCATAAGAGAGGTTGTAAAGTCTTTTATCCTTAAGAGTTTTTCGGGAGATGACCCTGAACAACCTGCTGTAGTCAGCCCCGTTCTGAGCAGGGGCTGGAATGGACAACCTCCAGAAATCTCTTCCAACCTCAGCTATTCCCTGAGTCTGCAGTTTTGTTGGACTGTCGAAAAAAACAAAAACAAAAACAAAAACAAAACAAAACAACCCAACAGTTCACATCAAAGGAAAACTAAAAAGGTCAGGGACCAGTTTCAGGGGTTAGGGCAGGGCTCAGGGGCAGGAGTCACAAACAAAAGTATAATAAATCTACGGCCTCAGCTCCTTGGCTTTCATCATTTATTCAGGAATGTACATACAATTAAGTGGTTTGGGTTATTTGTCTTAAAAACCCATTCAGGAATGTGAGCAAGAAGTGTCACATTGCTAACAGTACTCTTTAAAAACACACCAACTACAGTCCGATAAACATCCAAGATAAAATACCAACCCTCAATGGTTTTTAACTCTCCAATTTTAAGTATTATCAATAGAATTGCATACCAAAACATTAGCTCCTGGACACCAGAGAAACACTTGCTCGTTAGCAATCCAGGAGCTATGACCAAGATGCTCATGTGTCAAATGAGAACGGACTGAGCTTGCATTTACACAACTAATTTAACATTTCCTTGTTTGTCAAGTTCCACAACAGCAAGTTTTTTCAGGACTTGTATTCTTGAGTCTGTGGCTTTCATATTCATCTTGTTCATCTGGGAAACACTCAGCGCTGCTCTGTAAGACAAAAGCAAACTATTGAGCAAACCAACTTTTTGGACTGGCAGAAAAAGGCTAAAAAGCACTTGCCGTTTAACGCAGGATTTTTGCAAGTGCTCTGTAATTCTCATACTTATTCAGATTGTCATCAACTTTTCTGTGCTACTTCAAAGTGAGAACAGTCATTTGCTAACCCAGTCTTGGGGTTAGAGAGACACAGAGTTAAAAACTTCATTTTTAATGTCATCCTGCAATAAATGCACAGCAGACATCCAGAGAGGGGCCAGGGCTCGGGAAGGTGGGAGGCGCTGGTTCAGGGGCCATGGCTCAGCGTAAGGGCTTTGCTCATCCAGTCTGGATGCAGATTCCAAAAAGCTAAACGGGTTTGGTGGTATGAGTGTGTCAGCAAAACTTTCCTGAATAGGCCCAGTTTTGGACATCTGTACAGTGAAACCAAAGTGTGTATGTGGGGAAATCTGAAAAATCTGTTCTGAAGAAGCTGACATTCAGTTTTGAGAATTATCAAATCATACAAACCATTTTTATACAAATGTAGGGGGTTTTGCATGATGGCCTAACACTTTGGGGTATGTACCCAACCAAGAAAGGTACAGGGTTTACTTCAAATCAGATTATGAAGTTATAATATCGCAGCGAATGGGTAACTAGCTGCTTTTGTTTAATTTGAAAAGGCTGAATTTCTTTAGAGCTTATAAAATTCTTACTGATGAATGGCTTTAAGTCTTACCTGTTCTTATTTACGACGAAGTGGTTAAATAACTCCCTGTACAAATTGTTCAAGTCTGCTAGTTTAACAGTACTTCTGATCCTCCTTGGTACAGTCGTAAGTATTTCCTCAGTCAATGGTTTGAACTTCACTTCTAAAAAATTAGAAACAAAAGATATTTGTTTCTTCAGAAATTAGGCCACAAATAGAAAGTACTTTCACTGCTTTTAAAGAAACCCCCAGGTCAGTTTCTTACATTATAGTTTGAATTCTTCACTTCACGTGAAATCAATAGTTACTAGTGCCTGAGAGTGAAAATAGTGAATCTGTTGAGCATCACAGGCTCTGTGTTTTTTAAATGACAGAGCTCAGACACCATATGCAGGTCTCAGCCTATTCCTACCTGCTGTGCGGTGTGGGCCTATTACCCTAGGGGTAATACAGCCCTTACCTGCCCACTGAAGTTATTTACAGTATCTGCCTTTTTCAGAAATGAAAGAGTTTCATTCATTACTCCCCGAATTCTAGGTGGTAACTTGGTATGTTTAAATAGCACAGAGCTGTTGGAGTTCAGTGTTACAGATGGAACTCGATGTTGAGGGACTGGGACTACGCACAAAGCTCACTTACTGGGGCTGGGGGTGTGTGCGTGATCAGTTAAGAGGAAAAAAAAAAAACAACTCAAAAAAAGAAAACAGCAGGAAGATTAATCTTTCAGCACCTACCTTCAGCAGAGCCAGGGCCTGTAGATCCTGAACAAAATGGCTAAAAATAAACACGAGGTAATATCAGGATTTTTAAATATTTTGGGTAGAAATTATATTTTACAATTGCATTTCTGCATGAGTAATTACATTTTGCCATTGGATAACCAAGGAACTTGCAGCCACAGAAGCCAACAGCAAAATCTTAGGCATTAAACAAACGCTGGTTTCAAATAAAAATAAATTTAAAACAGACACAGAAAGATTTATATACAAGCCAGATGAGTCTGTTCATCTTTCTCCTCTGCATTCCACTGTGGATCCAGCTGAAAGTACTGCACATGTAGCAAGGGCAAAAGATGGCTTTCCTGCTCTCGAGCAGCTTTCAGAGGCTGACAGTTCTGACAAGCTGAAGGTAGGCCCTATCTCACTCTCCGCAGCCAGAAATACCACACTGACAAAAAAAATCCCAGGGCCTTTGGGTCATCTTTCTATTCTTTCTGCCTTTCAGAGAACATCTACAAACACAGTGACAACACAGGGACTGATACCAATTAAACTGGCCTCAGCAGCTGTAGGATACAGCTACATTTCGCATCGGGCATGTTTTACGGCAGCTGTATCTTAAGCACTTCAGAATTAAATAATGGAAAGACAGAAATTGAGAGCATTGCTCAAGGTGGGAGAAGGTATTTGCAATCAAAGAGTGAATGAAGCTGCAAGATATTGGACAGCTTTCATGCAAACCAACCGTGACAATAAAGGGACAGAAAGCGAGGCATCCTTTGACAGAAGAGTGGTGGGCAGCCAGCAGACATGTAGAAAAAGATAAGTCAGTATGATAAATTACTCTCTAATTTGCTTTTAATATGAGACCCAGAGCAAATCTTTGCAGATAATTATAGGAGAAGTTAGTGCTTTGAATAGCTATGGGATAACATCTGACTTTTTAACAAATATCAGTTGAGATCTATGTTCTACTGCATTACAGTTAGAATATACTTATTGTTACTCATATTCCAAAACATACTTAATATTTTACAGGAAATTAAAATTATCACCATTTTTATATAAATGGGTTTGAATCAATTGCATTCTTCACTCCCACCCAAATTCTGTGTTAACAGAACAACAGAACTGACAAGAACAACCCACTGGATCTCTAAAAAGAAACATAAACATATCCCAATTAAAAAAAGAAGGGAAACAAAATCTTCAATCAAAGCTTTTTTCCTTTGTGGACAATTTAATTGGAACAAATCAGAATCGGTATATATTAAAAATGAAAAGGTTTGTTAGAAACTTTAGTCCCATTTCTGAAAAATTACATTCATTTGAGAGGTATTAACTCACAAAACCAGCCATTCTGACTCCAGCTGAGCTATACTCGGGATTATTTGTTTCTGGAATAGTGACACTCTGCGGCCTAATTACCTCTTCCACTAGCGATCCCGTTTCTTTACCAGTTTGGCAGGTTAACTGCTGTGCTGCAGTCTGCTCTTCTTCTGACAGAGGTAACCGCTACAGAAAATAAAAGCAAACAAAACCCCTAAACATAGGATACATTTCAGAGAGTTACGATATTTACAGAAGAACTCAGTATTTGTGTAATGTTTGTGTAGCCCTTTTCTCACGGACACTAGTAATAGACTCCAACTTTCCTTCAAATGAAAGCGAAGTATTTTTGAAAAATTCAACCATAATATTCCTTTAACATCAATACTACCAACAATTCAAGAAAAGAAGATAAATTATGCAATTAAAAGAAGTCTGCTTAAAGACTTACATTTCTCTATAACAGTTTAACCCATCTTTGGTTTAGGAAACGTACAAAGTTCAAGAAAATCTTTATCTAAAAGATCTAAATATAACTCAAGAGACAAGAAAGAGTCTTTAACAAAACCCAAATACAAAATCATTCGATCCTTTGATCGCAGGGAGAGAAAATAATGTTTTCCTTTCTGTGACATAAAACTGCTGTCTTTTAAATCCTTATACAGTATATTTTATCCATAAAGACTCACCAGTAACTTGTCTAGAGCTGTTGGCAGATTAAACACAAGCTCAGGGCGCTGTCATTAGAACACTGAAGTGTGAGCTGAGATCCGGGAATATGTTTTAGTCACACTAGTTCTGTCTTTGCCACTGGACTATTAATTAACTTTTTTGATCTAAATCACCTTATTTGTAAAGGGAAAACACCGAGTATTTTAACAACACCTTCAAAACAATAATGAAGCAAAGTCTGAAGACCACTTAGGAAAGAGTGGTGGTGGTGTTGTGTTAGGTTGGGTTTTTTTTTAAAGATAGACAGGCATTATCATACTGCGAAAAACTTATTTCTTCACCCAAACAGCAATTCCACCACGTGTTAAAACGTGTTGGTTTTAACGAAGAGAGTGAAAATACATTTGCTATTGAAAAGCTCTTTTGCCTTATAAAATTGGCTTAATTTTCTAATTTCTTTCAGGTAGGTACTTTTAACACCTATCAGTCCGGAACAGGGACACAGGTGTGCACAAAAGCATCAATTTCTATGAAACTATTCAAACGTGTCGCACTATTATGGTGCTACTGCAACTCCAAAACTGAACACCACTAGCTTAACTGTTCAGTGATCAATCAGGCTTGTCATTTACAAAAAGAGCTCCAATCTTGCAAACATTTCTACAGGTAAACTGTCTTCTGGTCTTCTAAGAGCCTACACGTATAAGTTTCCAGTGGAGCTACTGACACCTAAGTGAAGGTTACACAAATCCATGCTCATTTACAGGACTGAAACCCGAGTGATTGAAATGAAAATACTACCTCAAGATCAGCATGTTGCTGTAATGCCTGAGCCATCTTCACTGTGTTCTCTAGAGCAGCCCGGATGCCCTTCATGGATTCTTTCTGCTCTATGGAAACTTTTTCCAGCTGCGCACATAACATTTTATAATGAGATTTCACCACTGAGAGTTCTTCCAAGAGAGCAACCGGATTTTCCTATGTAGAAATTAAAAGTACATTTAAACTATTTAAGTAGAGAAAATTAATGTGGCCACATATCAACAAGTGTTGGCATTAGAGACACTAACATAAAACATGAAACAATCCTTTACAATGACAAGTGTGGCTGTGAGAATCTGTTTCATCTATATATTTAATTTTTCATAAGCAAAAATAATAGATGGTGTTAATAAAACAGCACAACTCTGGGAATCCAAAACAAATACAGGAGGAGGAGTTTATCACGTTGTTGGATTTTAATGGCTTTTCTGAGTTGCAATAAGTGAGGGAATTCTAAGTTAAATTTTTTCCACTGTATGTTGCAATATACATGGCAACAACAACTCATTTATAAAATCCCTTACGTGCTGCCATTTACTGTTTTCCTCTTCCACCCATCTCTCCCCTGAATCTGAATTTAGTAATTGCATATTAGCAAGTTTATCTTTGATCTCAGAACAAAGGTGCATTTCAGCCCAGATTGGAATCTCTTAAATTTCAGCGTTAACAGGACTACCCATTTCTCAAAGAGAACATGGGAGAATTTCACTATACCAAGGAACCAAGGGGCTTTCATTGCTTCTGTACTTGCACTGAATTCATGTTAGGTCAGTTATTTTGACATATGATGCAGGAATAATTTATAATAAAGAAAGTAACAAGTAGATAAAAGAACCACCATATATATTAGGATTAAAGAAGACAGACAAGCCCTTTATTACCAACTTAATGCAAAATGCCATAAAATCTATTAAATTAATCTGAAAATACTACCTCTGCTGCTGTATTATCAGGAAGACTTTTCATTATTTCAAACTCCACTTTGTGTTGAATATAATCCAGATCAGATTCTGCCTTCTGGAACTAGAATATTTAAGATCAGACACAGAATATTAAAAAAAAAATAAAAATTGCAGACAAAACCCCAACAATTTGCTTTCCTGTATTTCAGAAAAGCAAAAGCCAGATACCCCCGTTCTAAAGGCTCATGTACTATAAAAGCAACTTTCTGTTCCTCCAATCTATTCCATTAGCTAACGTTTGCCAGTTATGCTGACACACTTCTATCCTGTAAAATACAAACCAATAAACTCTCAGACTTGACCATTTCCTCCAATGCGCAAGAATCAAATGTGTGCGTACACACTGCCTCGATTAATTTTATCCACTTTCTGTTTGTCTAACCCAAATTATCCCATTGTTCTCTTTGCATCTTGCCATTAGTCCCTTTTTCACGCCGCTCCCCAAAATGCATGAAAACATTTCCATCTCTTCCTCTTTCTATGTTATCTTCCATCTTCCATCTCCCTTGCAACGTCAAACCTCTCAAGATGAAGTTTTTTAGTAGTACACCAAAAAGGTAAGTTATAGCAATAAAAAAGAACACACATCTTTTTAAAACCGATCATCACTTGATGCAGAAGATGTTTGTGGGGTTTTTAGTAACATATTTTTCATGAATTTTTAGAGCTTTTCCTTGGCTAGCTGCTTTTCTTTTGAAATGTTAGAAGTGCCATTAGCAAAACTGCAATACTCGGTTATTTACACAGCAGAGGTTATGAATAAGTGTTCAAGATCCAAGCATATCAACAGAGATTTTATTATTAATTATATTAGGAATGTGTTGTCTCAGATGGTTATAACACCCATAATACATTTCATTATTCCCCAATAAATGAGACTGACAAATAGGTAATAAATTTGATGACATCACATTTCTTTCCTTGGGATAAATAAGCCACCAGAGAATTATCTAATTGCCTTGTAAAACAGTCTGCTGATAGCATTATTACTTTATTAATTTTAGTCTGCAATTTTAATTTCTATTAAGGACTTCTGCTTTAAAGAAAAGCGGTTTTCCCAGCTTGCAAAAACCTCGTAAATCTCTAACTGGGGAACTTTACAGTCACAAAAGCAGCAATCAGTATCACTGCTTTCTCCTGAAAGTATGCTAACTGTAAAAGAAGCAAAATTTATTATCAGCAATTCCAAAGCACGCTACAAGTGTTTCCTTTGTTTTATAGATATTTATTTCTGGCTGTATTTCAAGAGACACACACCTGCAAAAAATCTCACCTTAAGGTTAGAGCTTAGGAACATTGGCATGATGAGTCTTGTACAACAATCGCACAGGCAGCAGTTTGTGAAACATCAAATTGTCATTTACTCACAGGCACAGAAGGAAGTAACAGAAACTGCGAGGCCAGGCTGGAGCCATCGCTGCGCGCTCTGCTTTCAGATGCTTTGACAATACTATTGCACTGCTAGCTGTAAAGTACAGTAGTGCAATAAAGTCAGAGCATTCGTCAGCAGCACCAGTTCCCTACAAGTCATCAATACACTCAAAATACGTAGCGGAAAAAAACAGCCCAAGTCAGATAGTAGTTTCTGCAGATCATGGAGAATTGGAGAAGGTTAATGTGCACCAAGTCCCAATATGGACACACAAGAACTCATGTATTTCAAGACATTATTACTCATAATGCCTCATTCCACTGACCAAGAGGGGGAAAAATAAAAGGAGAAAAACACCCAATAAAACACCCAACCAATCTGTCAGAAATTCAATTTCAAACAATTTGGTGCTCTTTTAATGAGAAACTACATTTCCAAATGTATTTATTTTTTAGATTTACCATATAGCAGGAGTAAACTGCTATGAGATAGAAACTGCATTACAGGAAACAGGTCTGGTGTCCAGGGAGACCAGTTTATTCTTCTTATTTGCCAGTATGGAATCACTTTAAAATGCACTTAAACACACACTCATTTCCCAACATTGTGGATGTACATTAGCACTGGGGTAACCACATGGATGTTGGAGCACTGTCAAAGCAGGAGTGTTTTTCATAAATCTCAATACAGGTGTTTCTTTTAAACAAAACAGCAACTTTATCTACAAAGTTTGAGAACTCTTAGGGTTTGAAGGCACTAAGATTCTTAACAAAAATGCAAAAGAACAGGGGAATGGACTGGAGAGAGCTGGATGATTGCTAATGCACACTGAGTAGCAACCTGACCCAACTCCACACCCACAACATTTCTCTGGAACACACTGTAGGAAATAAGAATTCTATACAGTGTTCTTTCCTCTTGGTAGGGCACTTATTCCTAAAGAAACACACAAACAGTTGATGGTATTTGTCATTAAACACCCAATTAATGTTTTTCCTTGGCCAATAACAGAGGATGAGGAATGCAAAAAAAAAAATCTTAGTAGCAATCCCATGTGAGAGTTGTTTTGCAAATCACCGTCAGACACTGACTTTTGACTTACGACTATAAGAATGAGTAATGTAGATAGTATCGCTGGCCAATGCCCTTTTAACATTGCACTGCTTTTTGTGCATGATCACTAGTAGTACAACATAAAAAGGGTACTGGACAGACACCACTCGCATTAAAAAAAGTCCACCATACCAAAAATAAAGTGACAGAAATTAACTACTTTGCTCTGAATGAAGCACTCTCCGCTCACCTGACAGTTTATTTATTAGATATCAGATTTTACTAAATGGGTGTCCACAAAATTTCTCTCATTGCAGACTTCTGAAGTGTGTACTGGAAGGCACTAGGGGAGCATGTGAAGTCCTGAGCGCTGCAGGTTAATGAAATAGTTGCTGTGTACAAGGGCACATTTATCACCAGCCACTACCATGTGCTGTATTTTCATTAGAGACCTGATTCTGTGTCTGCTGAAGCCACTGAAAATTATCTCCAGTCCCAGCTGACTCCAATCAATGCCTGTGCAGCACAGTCTCAGGTGCCCAAGTCCTCAAGTACAGCACCCAGTATTCTCATTTGAATTGTTAACAAGTCAGCTTTACAACCTTTTGCATAATGAATCTCATCTGATTTGGAGATGTCATGGTTCATTCAGCTCTTGTTGTTATTGTATTTTGAGCAATAGTCTCAAATAACCATCGATTACCTGGTATTTTCATACATATTGTTCTAGTCAAGCTCTTACAAATTAGTTTATCCCTGGTTCCACGAGGCTAAAATGAAGCTTTCCATGAAATGCATGTCAAAACCTCTAGGGAAATAAGAAGTGTTATTTTATCACACTTCTGTGGAGAGAGCTGACTTCGCAGGAAATCCAGGAAGAATAAACAATGGGCAGAAAGAAAAGCCAGAGACACAGAGCTGCAATATGTGAGGCAGAGTTGCCAATGTACATATTCTGATTGACATCAACAACAACAAAGAAAAATATTGCACTTTTGAATGAGGTTTGGATATAGGAAATTAATAAGTGAAATTGTTCAAGGTGTATTTAAGAAATCACCCTTTTCTTAAAAAAAAAAAAAAAAAAAGATTGAAAAAAGAAACAGAAAAATGCAACTGCCTTTTGCCACCCAAAGCAGCATCCAAGCAGGCCATCTTCCATCTCCTGCTAGAAGAAATGAAAAGCAGAATCAAACGCAAGACTAGCAGGGTGAAATCACGTGTAGGTGTTCCTGCTCTGGCAGGAGGATTGGACTAGCTGATCTTCCAAGGTCCCTTCCAATCCCTGGTATTCTGTGATTCTGTGAAAATCAATTCAGTTTTCAAATGGATTACCCAAATGATTTGGGGTAATTAGAACAAGGAGAAAGCCCAAACTATAATCTCAAAACCTTTGGAAGTCATTACGCACCAGTTATGTTACAACTGACCCAAGTGAGCTCTCCACCTTGAAATTATCTGCACAGCAGTCATTTTGGTCTAGACTATGACAGTGTCCCTTTACTGTCTTCTCCCACTACCATTTATAAAAGCCCCTGTTTCACTCTGAGGGGGGCAAAATACCTCTTTGATTACTCACATGTCCTAAAATGGGAATCAATAATCAGCAAACTTTAAAAGTAAGACTTTCAATAAAGCACAGAAATAAAGCACAACATTAAGTAAATACGTAAGTATCGACATCTAACCTGGGTTTTTCTAAACAGATTTCTAAATTATTATTTCCAACTAGGCTTTACAACAACAAAAATGCTGACAAGAGGTATGGAGAGATCAAGCTTTTGAATTTGAAATTAGAACAACTTCATAGCTCTGACAAGAACATGGTATGTCACCAAATCCCAATACTGTATATTCTTCCCATTCTAAGTACTCGGTACAATGACTGCAGTTCAGTAGCCAAAGAAGAAAAATAACCCCACCTCCTCAAAAGCATGGTTTCTTCAAAGAAAAATAACAAACAAAACAAAACACACCACCCTGGTTTTGAAGTGCAGTAAAAGTGAGAATTAGGTAGGACAGTTTGAATCTTTCAACTAATGCAGACATCTTGGCATTTATTCAAATTCTTTTTTATTTCTTAACCGAAATAGTATTGCAGCTTAAAATACTCACTCAGGAGTGTCTTACTGTGGCAGTGACATGCAGGTGCTAAAGGCACATCAGCAGAACAAGCTCATATTTAGGTAACTTTCAGCCAGTTGTTTCTTTTCAGACAATAAACACTTACTGACCCACAGTTCCCAGTGCTTTAAGGGATGCGTTTATGCTGGTGCTGGAGAAAAGTAACTGAAGGAGCAGCAAGTAAAAAGTAAACTAAACAAATTTAAATGTGGGGCATTAAGCAGCACACCAATTGTGTGTATAAAAGTGAAAGTCTGGGACTCGTTAGGTTAAGGGATAATGTGGCTATACAATATTCCGACCATGTTCTCCCAGTGCTCCTCCTATTCTTAATGTCTCTAGAATATTCCACTTTGGTGATGTCACTGTGTACAAGTAAGAACTAGAGACTAAACTCATTTTTACACATTCCTTAATTAGAACTTGAAACAAAGATTGCCAGAGGAGAAAAAAAAAAAACCACAACAAAGACAAATGTATTGTTCTTATTTATCTCTGTATTGAATAGTGTACTTTTTTTCCTCCATGAGGACACTAGTGGTTTGTCAATTTAAGTTACCTAACACTGCTGCTGGGACAATTAAAATTACAAAAAACTTCTGGAATTTTCCACACAAAAACCAAAGGAGCATCGTATTTTGGAGAACTATGTCACTTCAATTTATGTAGGGAATTAGGAATATAAACTATAGTATGTATTAAGCATTCATATGCATAAAATCTTCCCACAGAATTTTAACTAAAAAAAGTGCAAACAAGATTATATAAAAGTAGAAATTAACATCAGGATTTGAAGGATGCCACAGGGAACTTGGCTGTTTAAAGAGAGAATTGCCCAGTGCAACAGGATAGCTCTATATAAAAGCACAGGATAGCTCTATTTTTATTTTTTTTCCCTTTTTTTTTTTTTTTTTTTTTTGGGGGGGAGGGGGGTCTTTTCTATGAGCGACAGAAAGGCCGTTATTACGCAAAGTAGCTCAGCAGCTCAGCCTCGCCCTCAGGGGCCGGCTCAAAGTGTACTGCGACCAAGTTAAACGCTGTGAAGAACTACACGACCATGAAGAGCTTCGTGAAAAGCCACCCTTCTCCTCCTAACGGGCTGTCGCCGAGGCTTCCCCGAAAGAGGAAGATCTAGTGAAGTCAGCGGACTCCCGCTGAGGGGGCGGCGGACTAGCGGCCCCCACACGCCCCTCACCTCAGGGCGGGCGAGCGGCCCAGCCCGGCAGCGCCCACCCGCGGCCAA
>VXBJ01000867.1:45464-59574 GCA_013400055.1 Nycticryphes semicollaris
ACCCGAGCACCGGCACCCCAACGGGAAGCCAACCACCCCGGCGAGAAGCCATCCATCCATCCATCCATCCATCCATCCCGGCGCGAAGCCAGTTTCCCCGCCTCGAATGAAACAGGCCCGCCGAGCGGCCGCCACCACCTCCTCCTCCTCCTCCNCCCTCCCTCAGTGTCCGTCCAGGCGCTCCCGTCCCCGGTCCGGCCGCCCCTTCTCAGCTCGGCCGCCACCCGGACTCACCAGGGTCTCCAGCTTGGTAACCGCCGTCTCCATGTTGAATAGTTGACATTCCTCAGGCGGCGACGGCGGGGAGATATCCACCCCCCCGCCCTCTTTAGGCTGGGAGAGTCGGCGGCTCCCATTGGGCAGCTGTCACCGGCCGCTCATTTCCCATTGGCTGGCCGCTGACAGAGGGCGCTCGCTATTGGGTGGGAAGGAATGTAAACCCTTTCCGAGGTAGGCGGGAGGCTATTGGTCGGTCGGAAAGCTGCAGACGGTGATTGGCTGCGAGCCGCCATTGGTCCAGAGTGGAATCTAGCGGTGATTGGCTGGAGTAGAGATGGCAGCGCTGCCATTGGCGGGAAGCCGAGCGGTCGGTTAGCTGCGGTCCCTTTCTGGCGAGGCGGGGGAGCGTCGGCTACCCCTCCGCTTCCCCCCGGCGGAGCAGTGCTCAGTGCTCCCCCTATCCAGCCTCGTTGGCCTTTCCCAGCCAAGCAGGATTCCCGCAACTGATTGGCGGGGTTGGAAAACCTTTATCCAATGGCGGGGCGGATCACCTCAGTGCGGGGCGGAGCGGTGCTCGGCCCGCCATTGGCCCTCGGCTTCTCCCGTCGAGCCCGCGTCCGCCCAGCGGCCAATCAGCGGGCGGCTAAAGCGGGGGAGGGGAGGGAAGCGGACGAGAGCGGCGATGCCATTGGCTGCGGGCGGTGCGGGGAGCGGTTTGAATCCGCGGCGCCGTGAGGGGAGGTGAGGGGCGACTGGAGGGGGGTGCGGTGGGATGGGGTTATTCTTGACACTCCATACTGTGTGTGTTCTCCCGGCTCGGGGGAGGCGGGGGGTATGTGAGGCATCGGCCGCTCCCCCGGGAGCGGGACTGGTACCGGCCCCACGTTACAGCGGGACGCTGACGGGGCGAGGGGCGGTTGTTGAGGTAACGCTTGAGGCAGCGCCCGTGGCCAGGGGAGACGCGGGCCCTCTTTCTGTAGTGTCTTCACCTCTGTTGCCTACGTCCTCTCACAGTAGTTTCCCCAAAATGCGATATTTTTCACTTCGGGATGCCTCCTTCTTTCTTTTTGTCGTTTATTTCAGTAGTCAGACTGGCACAAGCCACCACACGGGATAAAGAAAAGCTGTCAACAAAAAGCCCGTATAAAATGGCACTTTTTAATTGTTTATCTCATGTACAAATACATCCAGCAGATCACAGGAACTTAAGTATATATATTTACTAGTTTTATGTAGTGCTTCTAGCAAGGCCACTGTGAATAACTGATTTTTGTGATGCAGTCCATGTTCTTCCCCACTGATTTCTGGCGGCTCTGTCCCCACGTGAAAGTGTGTATTTTTTCCTATATGTTAATTTTAAATATGTCCTTTTAACAGTAATGGCAAAGTATAAGAAATGCCGGCGGAAAAAGAAAGCCAGAGCAAAATTTCTACGGGGGAAAAAAGGAGATGCTGCTAACCCAAACCCCCAAGGTTCAGGTTGTCCACGGTAAGAGAGTAAGCTGGAAATTTTCCTTTAAACTCAATTTTTGGGTCCACTTTTCCTGACAGCTTGTGAAACTGAGAAAACGAAATTGTTTGGAGTGTCCACGTCCTGGTATAGATGCTGTGGAACTATTTAATCTTGTGTATCTTTTAGTACTCTATCTATTGTTAACTTCAAGGTGCAGGAAAAGCAATTTGGATAAAAACATACTGCAAATATGATTTCCCCCCCCCCTCCTTTACTGAAATGGATCTTAGTCTTTCCTGGTCTCTGTGCTCACGTTTACCCTGTTGTCACCTGTTGTTGCTAGTACTTGTCACTGCCAGATGACTGGTCACAGTTAACCTTTTTAAAGGCTGAAATTATAGATATAATTTTGACCACATTCTGTAATGTTCTGTCCCAGGTCAGCAGACGATCTTCCTCCGAATGTGTCACCTGTCCCAAGCCATCTCTCCTCACTCTGGCCATTAGCCCTGCCCAGCATGAAAAATGTTGTAAAACCCTTTAGGACAACAGCATCATTTTTGTATTGTTGGTGCCAGAACACGGTTGCACGGGTAAGTTCTCTACTTCTCCATTTTTACTAGGGTGTGTGAGGTTGTTCTTAGTGCTCAGGCGCAGGATATACAGCCCAATTTGAGAACTAAATTGTAAATTCAGTTACCTCAGTTGAAACATCCAAACTGTATTTTGTGTTTACTGAGGAAGGAATAAATACGAGAAGAGCGTCAAGGCCACCGTGGGCATTAAATGAGTACATGGTATTGTAGGGGGTTTATTGTAATATCAGGAGGATTTACAGTGAAACTGTTTAATTTCACTGATTTAAAGGCTCAGTCTCTCTTTCATAGCAGAAATGATTGTGTGATCTTTTTTCAAGTCAAATGTGAATTATACTTTAGAACTTGTAAATGAAATTAAAGGTTGGGGGAGGGGGTTGAGAAAATCACTCCTTGGGGTTTTGCCAAGGAAATATTTGGTGAAATTTCATATCTTGACTACAATGAGAAGACCTTGTAGCAGAATTGTCAATAGTAATTGTAACTCTGACTCTGGAAACATAACTTGGTGAAAAAGCTTATCCGTTTTCTTATGCTTAGAGTTTTAAGGCAGTTAAAGACACCATATTTCCATCACAAATGTACTTAAGGGAGATCAATACGTTCCGAGAGCAGCTGGAGAAGTTGGAAGCTGAGTTTTCCAGACTACAGGGAACCCTCCAGGTGAGTCTCAATGCCAGTGGGGCAGGGTGATGTTTGCTTGTGTAAGGAACCATGGTCAGTGCAGATAAACTGAACTGTTAAGAACTTCCCTTTGGGCAGTGTTTCACCTTTTCTTCCCGTTCAGCATTACTAAACTCTCATTACTTCATAGAGGGAACTGGTTTGCTGCTGAGCCGTGTGAGAGGCTTTTTGTGTGTTTCTGGATCAACTGAAGCCAGAATCTGTTCTGTGACATTCCATCTACTTTTGCCAGTGTATTTAATATTCTCTTATTTATTTATATTGTTTTCAGGTGAATGGAATTGCAGCAGAAAATTCTCTTTGTCAAAGGTGTAATAAGCCAGTTCTGGGTGCTCCTGCTCAAGCGCAGATGAACCTGCCGTCGCCAGTATCTGGGCCTTCTGCAATACAGCTGCAGCCTCTGTCTGCACCACCTCCTCCTCCTCCTCCTCCTCTTCCTCCTCCGCCACCGCCGCCACCACCACCGCCGCCACCACTGCCCCCACCAAAACTGCCTCCAGCACCTCTCCTCCTCAAACGGGGCAACAACTCAAAAGCACTTTTGGTAGGGAGCAAAACATTCCTGTTTCTTCTCTCGCAGCAGAGTTCTTCGGGCCTGGTTTCGTCAGGAATGGGTGTCTGTGAACGCTCCGTCACATGACGATCCTAATTTCCTTTCCAACCGCCTTCATTTTCAGGCACCATCACTGAAAAGGGATGGGCCGATACAGATCACTCTCAAAGATCTCCTGAACGTTAAACTGAAGAAGACAGACAGCAACCTGAGAATGGACAAGGTAAACCAGAGGAGGACATGTGGATAAATGGATGTGTTGGGTGAACTCCACGCTGGAAGTCATCAATTTCTCATAGCCCCTCATAGAATTCTTTCAAAAAATTAAATTCTCTTCCAAAAACATAATCATCAGCTTTAATCCTCCTGATCCTACACCTGGGAGTTCAAAGTGAAGAAATCAAGTGACTACCTCTGATCTCAGCCAGCAGGCAGGATAGTTCTCCTCATTTTACATTAAGAACATGGAGCTTTTTGTCTGTGTTACAGATTTTAGGTTTTCTTTTGCCTTGCTGAAATCTCATTTGCAGAAGTGGTTTGGTTTGGGTTTTTGGTGTGTGGTTTGGTTTGTTTTTTTTAGTAAATCTATTTTTGTCCAAAGCACATTAAAATCTTAATGATTGCAAAAAGCATGAATGCCATAACCCACAACAGTCTTTCAGAGTCTAAATATTAAATGGAATTTAAGGTTAACGAGACCCTTCTAAGGTTTATTTGTGGTAACATTTCTTTTCTCACTTTAGGCACAATCACCAGCAAAGACACGCAAGGCATTAATTACAGTCTCGGATTTACAGAGTGTTATTCTGAGACCTAAATCCAAGGCGTCAGCTTACGTTACAAACTCCTTAATGTAAGATATTTTCTTCCTTTCTTTGCTATTACATTTTTTTTTTTCCTCTTCAAAACAGCAATTAACACTCTTTACAGAGTGGAAAATATTCTAACAATTTGTTTTGTTCTCTTAGTACCCCTCCTAAAAATCAGTTAGATCTTCGAAAACACCTGAAGAAAGTCAATATACAAAGGCAAGTTCCTTTCTATTCTCTTGCTTGGTTTTTTCTAGAAAACATATAGAAAACTAATGATAAGTCCCCTTGTTTCCAATCTTTTCAGAAGCCCCGGTGGCACTCCACTAAATAGTAAAGAAAACATGGAATGTGGGACTGGGTTGACACCCATAATGACACAGGCACTACGGCGCAAATTTCAGGCAAGTCGTCGTCTGTCTTTTTGGAAGGATAAACCTTAAAATCCCTAGATTTTCATTCCGAGTTCTTTTTGTCTCCAGTGCAGTGCCATTGGTGTGTGTCACCTAAATCACAGTCTCTCCATCATTCTCCTCCAAAAGCCCTAAGTACCCCCTAAATATGGGCGTTTGTTTTACTGATTCCAGGTTTAATGGTAAGGGAACTGCTGCCCTTCTCCCCGCAAGCTCTTTGACAGTGATTAAGAAGAAAAGTTGCATTTTTTCTTTAAATGGCTATTTTAGTGCCTGAATGTGATCTCTGACGTGGCAGCACCAGGTTGCAGGCGATCAAATTTGAGGGTTAATGACGTGTCTTACTTTTTTTTTTTTTTGCTGTGTCTGTTTTCTGTGATGAATGACACTTAAGACGTTCATAATAACTAGCCCTGAGTTCATCTTTTTCCTGTTTTAACAGATGGCTCACCCAAAGAGTCCCTCGCCAGCCCGGTTAAGCGCCGCTAACAGCTTTGATGAACAAAAGTAGGTTTATGAACAATGGTTTTTCCATTTGTGGTTGGGAAAGAAGGCACTTGAATCCCATTTTTATCTCCCTCAGGCACATATATATATATATATCTATATATCTATACACACATATACTCGTAAGCATATCTAGTGCATACGAGAGCGGGGCATTATGAAAAACCCCTTTTGAATTCTGCTCTTTAAAGGCAACGTCTTTTTAATGTCTCGATCTGGTTGAATCTTCTCTGTGAATGGAAGAAAACCCAACGCAATTTCCCGAGTGCTTCTGTGACGTGGCTGCTGCTGAGGCAGGGGCTGTTGTATGTCCCAGCACTGGTGCTCCTTATAATATAAACATGTTATTTCTTGAAATTCAGTATTGTTTTTTACATAGATATATATTTTACTTTTAAACAAGAACACCTTGATGGTAACTCTCGAGGTTCAAAGAAAAGCAGCAGTTTATCACTGTATTAGGAAAAAAAAAAAGCTCAAAAGCTGGTTTGGTTTTGTTTGGTGGTTGGTTTTTTTTTTCCTAATAAAAAAGTGAAAAGTGTGGGTAAGAACGATTGCACTGCCTCCCGCGGATGGCCGGTGGCGGATTCGCCTGTCGCGACAGGCGGCACTGAGGAGGGACCAAAACCCCTCCCGAGCTTAAAGCCGAGTTCACCGGTGGGGTGGGGGGTATCGCGGGACCGGGACCTGTGTCGTGTCCCCCCGCCGCGTCTCACCCCTTGAGCCGCCACCGCGGGCTCCTGAAGCCCGGGTACCGATGGCGCCGCCAGCGTCCCGTGCCGAGCCCTTCCCTCCGCCGGGCCGCGCATGCGCGGAGCCGGGGCGCCGCCGCTTCCGGGCGGGCGGAGCGGGGCCGGGCCGGGCCAGGGCAGTGCCATGCCGCCTCCCGCCGGGTTGGCCGGGACCATGGCGGCGGCGGTGGGGCCCGTCAGCCTGCGGGAGATGCTCCTGGCCGCCACGGCCGCCGCCGAGGGAGGCGGCCCGGCGGCGGGTGGCGATGAGGAGGTGTGCGTTGTGGGCATCTTCGGGAAGACGGCGCTGCAGCTGTGCTCGGAGAAGGAGGCCCTGGTGAGCACCGTGTGCGACCGGCAGGTCTTCCCCCTCTTTGGGGAGGACGACCCCGAGCTGACGGAGGGGGGCCTGGGGCAGGACGGCGATCCGGCGGCCAAGGACTACAACCAGCTGCAGGCCTACTACAGCCAGGAGAGCCGGGTGCTGTACCTGGTGCTTACCTCCATCTGCGACACGCCGCAGCTCCTGCGGGCCTGTGGGGACCTGGCGGCGGCTGAGAGCCGGGAGAACGGCTCCGGTCACCCCGCCGGTGGCCCTGTCCCGCTGCCACACGCTGAAGCCCACGAGTTCTGGAAGCACCAGGAGAAGCTGCACTGCCTGAGCCTCCTCTACCTCTTCTCCGTCTGCCACATCCTGCTGCTGGTGCATCCCACCTGCTCCTTCGACATCACCTATGACCGTGTCTTCAGGGCGCTAGATGGGCTGCGGCAGAAGGTCCTGCCCTCCCTGAAGGCTGCCATCAAAGACTGCCCGGTTGGCAAGGAGTGGAAACTCAACTGCAGGCCATGCCCTCCGCGCCTCCTCTTCCTCTTCCAGCTCAATGGGGCCCTGAAGGTGGATCCCCTCCCAAGCAGGGGCCAGGACCCCTGTAGTCACCTGGAAAAGCCTCCCCCCAAGAAGCACTCCCCCAAGAGGCGGTTGCAGCATGCTCTGGAAGATCAAATCTACCGCATCTTCCGCAAGAGCAGAGTGCTAACCAACCAGAGCATCAACTGCCTGTTTACCGTGCCAGCTAACCAGGCTTTTGTATACATTGTGGCTGGTGGACCCCAGGACGGAGATGACCCAGTGGCCATGCTTCTTGACCAACTCAGGAGCAACTGCACCATGAGAGAGACAGACTCACTGCTGGCTCCCGCCCTGTCAGGACCCAGGAGGTATCAGATGATGCGGCATGGCAGGCAGCAGCTCTCCTTCCATGCAGAGAGCAGCAGCAGCAGCTCTAGCTCCTCTGGGCAGCTTGTGGACTGCACCCTCAAGGAGTTCTTGTGGCAGCATGTGGAGCTGGTGCTCAGCAAGAAGGGCTTCGATGACAGCGTGGGGAGGAACCCGCAACCCTCTCACTTTGAGCTCCCAACCTATCAGAAGTGGGTTTCTGCAGCTTTAAAACTGTATGAAGTGACCATTGAAGGCAAAGATGATGACCCGACCTCTCTCACTGGGGAACTGAGCTCAAAAATCATGGGTAGCATCAAAGTCTTGGAAGGCTATTTAGATATAGACACCAAATTCTCTGAAAACCGTTGCCAAAAAGCTCTCCCCATGGCCCACAGCGCTTATCAATCCAACCTGCCCCACAATTACACCATGACAGTCCATAAGAACCAGCTGGCACAGGCCTTGCGTGTGTACAGTCAGCATGCTCGCGGCCCAGCCTTTCATAAGTACGCCATGCAGCTGAATGAGGACTGCTACAAGTTCTGGAGCAACGGGCATCAGCTTTGCGAAGAGCGAAGTTTAACTGACCAGCACTGCGTGCATAAATTCCATCTCCTCCCAAAAGCAGGTAAAGAAGTTCACTTGTAATGGGGTCTCGTGGGATGCGCTTTAGAATGTGTAGTCTTGGGCTGAAAACATCAACTCTTCCATGTTTATGGAAGATGAAAGCTTGGGAGCTTTAAAGCTTAATCTTTGTAGAGTGGAATTAATTATAGCAGAGCTGTTGTGCAGGTTTCCATTATGTTGAGTAATGTTTAGGAGCAAGTGCACTGTAGGAACTTTGATTTTAGTTGTAGGAATAACTTGGATTCCATCTTGCTAATTAGAGATGTTACAGTGGAGCCCTTCTAACTACAAAAGCAAAAGTTTTCTAGGCAACGTAAGTGCTCCCACCCCTGTTTTTTTAAAGTAGTTTGATTGATGTCAGTCAAGAAGTGGAAACTCTGTGATGCACATTTATTGCAGGCAGAAGAATTATTTATGCCTTTTAGGAAGTGGCTGTAAAAACAAAGAAGATTAACTTTAGCAGTATAACCTACACTGAAACTTTATATTAGAAGTGGGAAAGGAAAGAATTTCTTGACAAACTGGCATTGCTTAGAAATAATTTTGCATGGATATAGCAGGGAGGAAGCAGTGGATGAAGGGAATTAAAGAATCTCTATAAATGGTGAGCAATTGATTTTGATTGATTTTTGCTTTTAGGAGAGAAGCCAGAAGCAGACAGAAATCCTCCAATTCTGTACCACAACAGCCGGGCTCGTTCTACTGGTGCCTGTAACTGTGGGAGGAAACAAGCTCCTCGGGATGATCCCTTTGATATCAAAGCAGCTAATTATGACTTCTACCAGGTAACTGTCAGGTCTCTATTTTTGTTTTAAGCAGTGTTTTTGTTTCATCAACAAACTCTGTGTTCTGAAGTGACCACAATTAATTTTTCTCTTAACCTTACCAACTTGTAAATGTTGCTTGGGGAGATACTGCTGGGAGCAGAAATTGTTTGGGTGACTTATAGAATTACAGAATCATCATGGTTGGAAAGGATCTCTAAGATCATCAAGTCCAACCACACACACGCAAAAACCCTACAATCTTGGCCAGTAGAGCATGCCCTGAAGTGCCACATCTACAAGACCTCCAGGGATGGTGACTCCACCACCTCCCTGGGCAGGCTGTTCCAGTGCCTGACCACTCTTTCAGTAACGTAGTTCTTCCTGATACCTAATCTAAACCTCCCCTGCCGCAGCTTCAGACCATTTCCTCTGGTCCTGTCATCATTCACTTGGGAGAAGACACCCACTTCCCTCTAACCTCTTTTCAGGGAGTTGTAGAGGGCAATGAGGTCTCCGCTCAGCCTCTTCTCCAAGCTAAAGATGCCTGAAGGGCATCGTGGGCTGACCAGAGTGGGTAGCTCCAGTTGTCATCAGTGCATGCACAGAGGAGCATTGATTTACATATCAAGCGTGTTGGTTCATGTGAATTTTAATTCCATCACATCTGTGGTCTGTATTCCCTTTGCTGCTTTGATTCTCAAGGAGCACAGACATCTTGAATCTTAACAGTAGATGCTGAATGTTATGACTGAGCTCCCTCACCCCAGAGAGGGAAGATGGAAAGTAACTCCCTCTTCTTTCTTGTAGATGCTGGAAGAAAAATGCTGTGGGAAGCTGGAGCACATCAACTTTCCCATATTTCAGCCGAGCACACCTGATCCAGCACCTGCTCGGGATGAGTCATCACCTGCCCCTCCAGAAGGCGAGATCGAGAAACTTAAAGAAAAAGAACCTCAGACTCAGGGAGAAAGCACAGGCCTGAGCTTAGCCCTCAGCCTGGGTCAGTCAACAGGCAGCTTGGGCACTTACCCACCTGATGCCCAGTGTGGGGGGGACAACACAGAAAGTCACGGTCAGAGTGGGGACTCCAAAAGTGAGAAAAGGCCAAGCCTGGTAGATCGCCAGGCATCCACTGTGGAGTACCTCCCCGGGATGCTCCATTCTAATTGCCCCAAAGGCCTTTTGCCCAAATTCTCCAGTTGGTCACTGGTTAAGCTGGGGCCTGCTAAGGCTTATAACTTCCACACAGGCTTAGATCAACAAGGCTTTATCCCGGGAACAAACTATTTAATGCCTTGGGACATTGTCATCAAGACGAGAACTGAAGATGAGGGAGACTTGGATACCAACTCCTGGCCTGCGCCAAATAAAGCTGTTCCGGGAAAAAGAAGTGCAGTTGTGATGGGGAGAGGAAGGCGGAGAGATGACATCGCTCGAGCTTTTGTAGGATTTGAATATGAAGACGCGCGTGGCAGGAGGTTCATGTGTTCTGGACCTGATAAGGTCATGAAAGTGATGGGAGGGGGCCCAAAGGAATCCGCCATCAAAGCCCTCAATTCTGACATGCCGCTGTACATCCTGTCGTCGACTCAGGGCCGAGGACTCAAGCCACATTACGCTCAGTTCATGAGACTTTTTGTGGTGGTTCCTGACGCTCCGCTGCAGATCACATTAACGCCCCAGGTAGGAAATGGAAGAGGGAATCTGGGAACTGCAGAGAAAGGGTGAGTTGTTGCACCGTTAATTGCAGCACCGGGAGCCGTGAAGGTGATGGGCAAAGGGTGCCAGAAGGATGCTACAGGAAATGCTCCAACTCAAACCAACTTTGATCAAGTTCTCTACAGCAGTAGTCACCAAAAGTATCTGGTTTATAAATTTGTTGGCTTTTTTTGGGTTGTTTAAGTTTGAAATTGGCTTCTGCCAGCTTTATACTTTGGATGAAGTAAGTTTTAAAAAATATTTTATCAAGGATGAATCAATAGAATTCCATACCATAATGATTGCTTTGTTTGAGAAAGATAACAAGTAGTGACTATGTGAGAATGAGGTTTTTAAATGTCACAGAGAAAAGCAGTGACTCATTGCTGAGATTAATCATTATTAGTTACCCTTTGAATTTAGGAGGTAAAAAGGCCTTGGCTTTTTTAACAGGAGCTTTTTTTCCCATTTTCAGATATGTATTTAAAAATGGAGAAAAAGCTCCATTTACACTTTCTAACTTTTTAAGTTACTAAGTTATGAACAAGCGTGTCTTCCTTCAATTCCTGCTACATGAAATATTGTGTGCTTATTATTTGTTGGACTATGGTAAGAAAATGGGTGCTCATTGTACAGTAGCGTCACTGAAAAACAAGAGCAGCCAGCACAAAACACACCCGTGTGAAGGTGGGTGGTGGGGAGGCAGATTTGGGACAGTTTGTAACCTTTTGAGCTGTTTGAGAAGTGCTGGAAGGTCCTTCATACTGAATCCTAAACCAAACGAGTTGGCTTCTTTTAGGGGACACGCTCAGCTACACAGATACCAACCTGCTTTGGTTTAGAAGTTAAAGGAAGAGTAGCCAAACCTGATGCTAACACCAAAATTTCAACGCGGTTTGCAATTTCTCGTGTTAGTGTTTGAAAGTGAGGCAAGAACTGCAGGTTCAGTTTGTGCTGATGCTTATTTTGCTCTTCGTTCCCAGTTTCCATCTGTGTCACAGCTTTTTGTCTCCTGAGGGTGTGGTTTTATTTGGAAAATCCGTTATACTTTGTGTTGTGGGTTCCTGTGTCGGTTCCTCACATGCATAAGACTTTCTGAATCTTTTCATATGAATTGCACGAGAGTCACATTAAGTGTTGATGGAATCTGTGGAAATTCATACTGGTTCAGAGTGAGGTGACAGCTGGAGGATATCAGTGCTGCAGTGTTGAAATCTGCTCTAACACACCTTTAGTACCGCCCGAGAGGCGAATGGCTTGTGTGTGTATTGTGGATCCCCTGTATCATGGTAGGACCTACTTGGCAGCCTTAAATTCGGCATCTTCGCTGTGATAAAACTGGAAATTCATGGTTGGCTCACAACAAAGGCACAATGGTTTCCTGGAGCATGCTCCAGTGGATAAGAACCTGGTTGTAGGCAAGACTTAATAGACTTCCTTGCACTCAGATTGCTTTTAAGTTTGTGTTGGGTTTTTCTTAATTCTAATGATGTTTGATTACAAACTTATATTTGCTTTTGTTTTCAGGTTCAGCCAGGGCCACCACCTTGTCCTGTATTCTACCCCGAGAAGCAGGAAATAACCCTTCCATCCGATGGACTGTGGGTACTTCGATTTCCTTACGCATACGTGACAGAGCGTGGACCTTGCTTTCCTCCCAAAGAAAGCCAACAATTAATGAGTTACAAAGTTCTCCGAGGAATACTGAAAGCGATTACACAATAAGATTTATTATGGTAGACTGAGATTAGTTTAAAAAGACTTATCAGTCCAAGTCCTGAATTTTGATTCCTGTCAGTTAGCAAACAGCTATCACTGATCTAGTGAAGCCCCGTGTTCTACTAGAACATGGGTTGAAAATAAGGTCTGGCGTTAAAGTGGATAAAGGAATCCAAGAGACATGTAAATTTTCTGTGGATTAAATTTTCATATGTAAAAAAATAAAAGCTGGTTATCACAATACACTGAAGCCTGTATTCCTAGTTGTTTTGATGATAATGCTTTTCTTTCTATGTACAGCTTTTAGAATATTTAAAAATTAACGTTCCCTGAAATCAAGAGTTGCCTTTATCGTACTGAGGCAATGATGAGCAGAATCTTTTTCTCCTTTTGTAACAGAGCTATTTCTGTGTAAACGATAGATGCTTTTAGTGTGCTGATGCGAGAAATCGTTGGTCTTCGATCTTGTCTTTAAAAAACAAAAAGGCATTGCAGTTCTGGTTTGTATTGGCACCGTAGCCAGAAACTCTGCTTGCCTGCATCGAGTTGGAATATTTTACTGTATTTGTATTCATAGATCAGATTTTGTTAAAAGGCTGACTTAATTTCATATTTTGTAATGACAGATCTCTTTGGAAACTAAACCTGATGGTAAATTTGTGGAAAATGTAGAGCTGCGTAAGCTTGTTCGTTATAAGCAAGTATAGCTTGACTTGTAGTGATTGAACAGGCTGTTGGTTGCTAAAAGGGCAGTTTTAGCCCAGCTTGAATCTCAAATTGAGGGAGTTTGGGTAATTATATTACCCTTTCCAGAAGATGTGCTATGGGATGTACTAAAAGGTGGCTTAAATCCCACAAGCTTCATTCATGTTTGTCAGTGCCAAAATATTAGTCACAGTAAATCAGCTTCTATCTTTTTTGTCAAGGTAAGATGTATTAGTGATAATGGCTGTACACCGAGAGCTAATTTAGTTTCTAGATTATTTGTTTTTAATTAGCATGCATACAAAACTTAATTTGCCTGTTTGTTAGAATACAGTAATTGCACCTCATGACTGGGGTTGTGACCTGGTTTGTGTTTGGTGTCCGGCCCCTCTGACCAGCTGCGTGTGGAAGCGCCTCCAAAGAGGATGCTGTCTCCCTCTGCATGCCCTAATGAATTTAGATTTACCAAGCACTTAACCATTCCCCAGCACAATCAATAAAATTAAAAGCATCTCAGAGAACAGTTATCTCTGGGAGGTGCGGCCATGCTCCAGGGCAGCAGGGAAAGCAAAATGGGGAAATAAAAGCCTGCAATTGGAAAATCACTCACAGAATTTGATAACTAAAACGAAAATAAAGAGCAAGCTTTGACAGATGGGTGGAGATGTGAGGGATGAGGCCTAGCTCTCCTGAGGGGAAGCAGCTTCATGGCTGAGACTTCTGAGGGGGAGCCCACCTCATGGCTGAGCTCCCCTGAGGGGGGAGCCCGCTTCACGGCCGAGCCCGCTGAGGAGAGCTCCTCCGAAAGGAAGCCCTTCTCGGGGGGACCCCACCTCACGGCCGAGCCCGCTGAGGAGAGCTCCTCTGAGGCTGAGCCCCTCTAAAAGGAGCCCACGTCACGGCCCAACCCCTCTGAGGGGACCCCCACCCCTCTCTCAGGAGGCCCCGCCGTGAAGTGGGGCCCCCTCCGCGCCTGCGCGTTATCGCCTGCCCGGCCCGGGGGCGGGGGGGAGGCGGTGCGGTGCGGCTGCGCGGCCGCAGTGGCAGCGGCTCCCGCAGCGCCGCCAGGTCGCTGGGAGCCGGCTGCGAGCCGGGCCGGGTGAGGGGTGGGACAGGACGGGCGAGGCCGGGCGGAGGAGTGGGGTTTAGCCAGCAAGAAGCGCAGGATGTCGGCCACGCTGTACGTGCTTTCCACGCTGGGAGGATACGTCCTCACCTCAGCGCTTCTCCTCAAGTGTCCGGGGCTGCTCCACCGACCCAAGCGGCAGCGCTTCCGCTGCCGGCACATCTCCCACCGCGGCGGTGAGTGAAGGGGCGCGGGGCAAAGGGGGCTCCGCTTCCCGCCATCCCTTTCCCTCAGGCGGGGCGAAGGCACTGGCCGCCCCCCGAGGGCTGTAACCTTTCCTCCTC
>VXBJ01000867.1:59670-125519 GCA_013400055.1 Nycticryphes semicollaris
TGCCGGAGCCCCGCCGGGAGGGTGCTGAGGAGCTGCCGGGCCGTGCCCGCCCGCTGGCTGCCCGCTCCCTTTAAACCTTCCTCCCGCAACCTAATTTTAGGTGCCACCTGCTGACCGGTGCTTGATTTCAAAGCTGAATTAATCTCCGAACTCTAAAACGCGTCAGACGAAAATTAGTATGTTTTACGTGGGTCGTGGATGCTTCCCCCTCGCAGACGTATATATTTTGTCTCCCGATTATCTCTGTATTGTGGTATTTCTCTTCCTAATGGTAGCGACGCTGGCTGTTGCTTAGATCGGGGTAGGGAGGATCAATCTCCTTGCCTCTCACTGCCTTTTTGCTTTCCATTCTGGTTTTTGAAGAAATGTCCCTTTGCTGGGACTCTCCTGCTCCCCGTACCGTTGCAGAGCATTAATGGTTCGATGCTCTGGTAAAACCCATCTCCCTTGGGGAGGCTTGTCTCCTCCATGCACCTTGTGCCTGGGCCTTGTGGGTGGGCTGGTTGCTTCTGTCTAAAATAGCTAAAAGGTGTTTTTAAAGTTGTTTTTTTTTTTTTACCTTTTTACAAAGCACTGGGAGGAGGAAAAAAAAATACAGCAATTAATATTTTCCTGTTCTTTTTCCCTGCTGCCTTATTCAATTAACAAAAACATCAGCAGTCAGTTTCTAGTTAATATTTTTCCCAAAATTCCATGGGAGATGTGTCAGATGCTGAGTTTAAGCCATTTTCAATGTCACATCTGGTGCCAGTTTATGCAGTTGTACAGATCATTGTTCTAGCCGATGCTATTAACTATTAATAGTTAATATTAATGTCCTTAAGTGTTACTACTGCCTTGAATTATTAAAATATAAAAACTAGAGCTGATCTCTTGCAGATTTTATTACTTTAATTTCTTAATTTAGTTTATATGACAGATTAAGTTTCTTTATAACTATGGTCTTAAGTATAGCATAAAAGAGTAAGTGATCTTCGGTCTCATGGCACCTGATGAGCAAGAAGCTGCTGAGATGTTTTGTTCGGAATGTGTTTATTAGCCATGTCCTGGCAGGTATGTATTTTCACTCAGCAAAGGTTCTCAATTGTGATTGTTACCTGGTTGTTAATTTGCAAGCTATTAAAAACTTGCGGATGACTTCGTTGGAACTTGCTATGATCTCCTTAATCTTCTTTCCTTCTCACTTCTTTACAATGACCTTGGTTAAGATACACAGCCCAAAGCCTAGAAGGCAAGTGTTTTGGCCAGTTGCACTAAGCACCATTAGAACAACAGGAAAACCTTGCTCAATGGGAGGATTATTCATTAGGCGTTCCGAAACAAAGTCCATGGTCCTCAAATTGTTCTGTGTTGGCATGTATGCTGTGAAATACACCTGTAGTAGAGGTACAGACTTTAACATCTCAGCAGCTTCTTGCTCATCAGGTGCCATGAGACCGAAGATCACTTACTCTTTGCTCTCTGTAGTATTTACCTTGTAACTTCAATTCCTGTGTGACTTAAATTGGCATCAGGCTTTAGTCATGCTGTAGCTTTAGACTCAGCGTCAGGTTTCCTATTGCATTACTCCTGTTAACTTCGGAGATCAAGATAACACCTAACTTGTTTGGCTTTTTCCTGTCTGAGATGAAGCCTTGTATCTGAATTTTTTTTTAAGTTTATGGGGTTTGATTTTGCTTCTTTCTTCATGCAAGAATTTTCTTATCTCAGCTTATAGCTCATCAGCGGAAGCATCCCGGAATTATTTCTCCACTTCTGCATAATTTTAAAATTGGTCATTTCTGAGATCAATAATCGAGTCTTGATATTCTGTGTTAGAATTCTGTTGATGCCCGCTGCGTGGACAGAATTGCAGGGTCTTTGAGACAGGGTGGCATGATGATTTTTATGGGACCATGGAATAGTTGAGATTGGAAGGGACTTCTGGAAATTGTCTCCTCTGACCAGAGCAGGAGCAACTAAAGCAGGTTGATCAGGACCTTGTCTAGTTAGGTTTTGGATACATCCAAGGATGGAGGCCCCACAACCTCTCCAGGCAGCCTGTTCCAGAGTTTGACCACTCTTAGAAAAAAAAAAAAACAAACCCAAAGATATTTTTTTCTTATGTTTATAAACAGAATTTCCTGTATTTCAGTTTGTTCCCATTGGCTCTTGTCCTTTCCCTGGGCACCACCGAGAAGAGTCTGGCTTAGTCTTCTTTACTCCCTCCCATCCGGTATCTATACATGTTGGTAAGATCCTCCCAAGACTCTCTTCTCCAGGATAAACAATTCCAGCACCCTCAGCCTCTCACTGTATGCAAGAATCTCTCATCCCTTAATTTTCACAGCCCTTTTCTAGACTTTGCTCCAGGAGATCCATGTCTGTCTTTTACTTCAGAGTCCACAACTGGACACAGCGCTCCAAGTGCAGCTTCAACAGTGCAGAGTAGATGGGAACAATCACCTCCCTTAACCTGCTGGTAACATTCTTCCTAATGGGCTTCTTTGCCTAAATTATAGGATAAACCCCAAAACAACAGAACTTCCAAGGGTCATCTTCTTGAGCCAGTGCTTGCCATTGACTCCCTCTTGTCCCGTGTTGGTCTTTTCAAAGTTAGAGTGCGCAATCCTAATCTTTGGATGTGGCCATCTTCACTCACAGAAGACTAAAGTATGTTGGGGAAGGTGATCTCTGCATGGGAAATGCACATAGTTCACAATGCAGGTGGGCAGTGCATGGATCTGGAGGTGCATTTAAGTAAGTAAAATGTCAGAAGCCCTTCAGTCAGCCCAGCCTTTTCATTTTTAAGGAGCGAAGATGACTTAGTACATCAAATCACTTGCTTGTCATAGTTCCCTTTTCCGAGTGTGGTTTGTGAAAGCCATGTTGCCAATTTAGAATTCCTGTTTCAACTGATACCTCAAGTTTTTTCCTTGTTTCCCTAAAACAGTGCAAGTCAGGCGTTTTGTTACCAACTGGTTTGACTTGCCATACCGACCTCCTTAACATGTGACTTGTTAGATCAGTCACTTAAAGTATTTCTGCAAACTTCTGCCCAGGAGTGTGACGACACCGTTGGTTTGGTCACAATTTGAAGACAGATTCTTTTTTTTTTCATCCTCTCTTACCATTCAGGATGTATTGTCAGAGCTGATAAGTTGTCTAACACCTCAATTTTTATTGCAGTTAACTTACAAGGTAGTCATCCAGGTCCTGTGCAGCTGGCTCCCATCTGTTAGACACCCATCAGAAGTGTACGATGAGATTCTCAGGCTCTCCTCTACCTCTCAGTCGCTTTTGCCACTCAGCCTGTTCCTAGTTCTGCAATCAAATTCCATAAAATATCCATGAATGTCTAATCACAGAAGCTGCTGTGGACTTGCCCTGCTGGGCTAGGTTAAAGCATGCAGATTTTATCCTTATGATTCTAAGTCAATTAGGTCTTTCATTTTGTAAACCTACCGATGCAAGCTGCCCTGATAACAACTATCTTCAATTGCTAGTTGCGCGTGCATGGAATTGCCTTGCTTTAAGTACTTAAACACAGACTTAGGTAAGCATGTACTGGTAAGGTCTTGTTAATAGGCAAGGCCTTAGTTGAAGCTTTTATAATTGTTGTTTACAAAGTCTGTCATTCATCACTGTCAAAGAGTAGTTAAAATTTGCATAGATATTCTCATCCGTACCTGTATCTTCCTGCAGTTGTTTTGGTTTTCAGTGTATAACATTGCATATTTTCGAAGGAGAGAGAAGGCACAACCTTTTCCAGGCTGAATTTTAAAAGATTTCTATATAGAGGATGATGGCTTAAGAGTTGCAGAGTTTACTCCTGCCCGAGAGAAAATTAAACTTGCCTGTCCTTTCGTTTCTTGACTGGAGTTGCATGTTTTGTTCCTTGTGCATGAGACATCCCTTTGCCAGCAGCATGAACCTTTACTGACAGATTTGTGCTGTGTCAGGAAGTATCCTTGCGCTGAAAAAAGAGGTTGTCACCTCTTTGAGCATCAACTGGGTTATGCGTTTAGGGAATATCAGCTTTACAGAGTGCTTTTTTTCTTGGTTGTGGGTTTTTTCTTTTTCTTTTCACCCTCTTGTTACCTTTCCTCTTACTGCTTCTCTCACTAGCCCTGAAGTAGGTTTTTTGCATAGACTGCCCTGTGGAGCATATTGTCATAGCCAAATACAACGCCTTTAAGGAAAAACAGGGCACCCAACCTCTGGTAAAATAAACACTTTGTTTTGTATATGCAAAGTGTTACACAAATCCAAGAGAACATTTGTGGCTTGTTTTCTTTTTAATTGCATTACCTTGAGAAAGCTCTGTCTCTTGGGTCTCCTCAGTAGGTTAGTGGCAACAGGGATTTCTGACAAACATTTCCCCAAAAATATGTAAAATTTTTAATCCTTATTTATTTATTTCCAGTGGGATTGAGGGGAGGAAAAGGATTTTGTATGTGTTCTAGTTTTTTTGTTATTTTTGTAGGTGCTGGAGAGAACCTGGAAAACACGATGGCAGCCTTTCACCAGTGAGTACCAATGGAACTAATAAAGCAGCGATTTTTCTCATTTATCTTCAGTGAGTGAAGCAATCAAAGAAAGGTAGAACTTCCATCAGGTGTTCGGGGTACAGTGTCCTATTTCTGAAAGTCATCTTGCCTTTGGATGACTTCTGTGAATGGTTACATGGCTCCAATTTAAACAAGAAGGAATTGGGACACCACAAACTATGGTTTGTACACAGTGGACTGGCAATTGGAACTAAAACTCCTGAGGCCTGATTATTCCTGTTGTAGCTAATAAAACATGAAGCAGCACTGCTTCCATGTTTAATGGCGATTACTTCCGTTAGTTTATTTATCTTCCTAGAGCTATTTTTCATAGTTAACAGCATATGCTGGTTTTTGGCTCAATACATAGACTTTTCTCAAAAGGTATGTCAGATCAGAGCCTATACCAATACACTAATTAGTATACAAGGCTGGATTTCAGCAAGTCTGAATCTGTTCACTGCTATTACGACTGTAAGCAGTTCTCGTAGTTACTCCCCAGTTTTACAGTCTGCAGTTCCCTCCTCTTTACAGGAAATCATTAATTTGTCTCCTACAATTATTGTGACTGAAATCCTAATGTTAACTGACTTTTAATGCCCCATCTGTAAAGCTATTAAAAATGTTTGTGTTATGTTTTTTCCCTTTATACACATACTTCATTTGCACAGTGGGTGAAAGCCTCTTATCTAGGGGTTTAAAATTGAGTTGGTCCTGGAAAGCCTTTTAAGCCTCCAGCGTTTAAGTAGTGAATTCTGACAAGGTCCTCAAAGGCATTTGAAAAAGCAGCATATCTGAAACTCTAGCTGCCAATGAGCAGTGACCAAATTATGCAGGCTTCTCTTTGTGGTGTCTGAGTTTTTTAATTTGCTTTGTGCTAAGTAGCCTCATCAGTTTGCACATTTCCTTGCAGACTGAGGAGTGCCAGCTTTCCCAACCAAACAGAGCTATTGAAAGTACTGCAGTATTTTCTATCTCCATGGAAGCTTAGCATAGTTTTGAGGCTTTTTTCCTGCTGGCCTGCCTTTTTTCAAGTCTGTTACCACAGTTTCTGGGAAGTGCTTCTTGGTTTCTTTTAACCATTTCTTAATTTTTGTTTAGTATTCTACTGCTTTTATATGTGTAGTGCTCTTACAAAGTTATACCATACCCTATTTTTATTCCCAGAAGCAAGCTGTGGTACTTAGGGTAAGGACTGTGCTAGGACTCAAACTGTGTTTTGTGATAATGCAGACATTTGTCTGTCTCCCTTCTGACCATTTTAATTATTTTCCAGCAATAGTGTAACAAATGTGTTGAGGTGCACTTCTCAAACTCATCTAAGCTGTAGATAGCAAAGTTCATTACTTGTTTGGAGATTATCTTGGCTGAAAAATAAAGGCTTCTGCAGAAAGCAGAGTCAGTGATTCCCTTGTGTTAGGCAGTAGAAAGTGTTCTGGTTTCCTCTCTGGAGGGGCAAAGGCTTTGTTTTTCCAATCTGCTCGTTCCCGTCTCCACTGGTAAACCAGCAAAAGGAATCGGGTAGGAAATTGGTGATCTACCTGGTGAAAAATGGTCTGGATTGGCTCAGATGGCTGTTATGAACTAATCAATTTCCAACCCATCAGATTTTGCATGGAGCCAGATTGGGTGTGCCTGCAAGAGCTGTTCCTGCAGGTTTGGACAAGCAGACATGTCTGACCTTTGGTGTCGGTGAATCCGAAAGTGATTCCTTGTCTGCAGTCTAAAACCTACCCCTTGGTTTTTGCCTTGTTGTCAGTAACCTAAGTATTGACAAGCAAATAGTTTTATTTATGCTATTTACACTTTAATGGTCACTGGAGAACAGGTAATACTGTAGCATGATAATGAAGGAGTTAATATCATAACAAAGTGTATGGGGGGGAGGAGACCTTGGTAATTTCAAGTTCTGTACTAGCTTAATTTACAATGACTCTGGAAAGTAATGATGACCTTTTTGTACCAAAGATAGTATTGGTTTTTTTTGGCTTTGCATGGTAAAATGCCTACTAGATATTTTTTGGGGGGGCTATTTTTTGTAGTCATGTTATACTGTATTTAAATGGTGGTTTCAAGTTTTAATGTAACTGATTTTAAGCTAAAACAGACAATTGTAGTGTCTTAAGGTATTTGGGGATCTGATATAAAAGGGGTCATAAGAATTTAATTACCAGTTTAATTGTTCCTCATATAGCCATGCACTTTAGCATTGTCTCAACAGGAAGCTGCTGATTAAACTCTCCAGATAATTTCTCATTGTTTTTCTTCTTTTATGAACATACTTCATTTAGAGAGAAATTTTTAAACACTGTAGTTACCGTAATAAAAGCACTGACCAGCTTTGGATTTATAAACTCTCTACATTGTGCCACGTTAGGCCTTGCCTAATGGAATTTAGTTTCCAAGGTAAGGCTTTTCTTACATATTTCCTGGTATGTATTTCCTTTACTTGAAAGCAGTTGCAGTTAAACACAAGCAGAGCTCTGTCATCCTAATTTGTGAATGTGAGCCTGCTTCACAACTTGAGTTTTGGAGCAGTTGGATCTGAACCCAACACATTCTTATGAATCTGGAGGACATCTGGGATCTTCTGGAGCAATGTAGATTTGATGCATTACTACAGAACTGCAAAAAAAACCTGATTTCCAGCTGAAGAAAACCTCAGCACTTTAAGGAAGCTTATTTAGCAGCAAGCTGCTAGTAAGAGCCTGGCAGATTCTCAAATTTGTTAACAAGGCAAGTTATTGTTCTCCTTTTTCTGTGCAGCCCAGAATTTCTTCTGTAGTAATATTTGTAATATATTATGCTGGTTAAATGACAATGGTTAGTACTAGATGGGAACATCTTTTACAAATTTGGCAAATCTCCTGTAGCGTATTTGGAGATGTTTTTCCTCAGGAGGGACAATTACACAGAACAGGCTGTGCATCTTCCACATGTAATAGGATTTTTGTTCCTTTCCTAATTCTTAATTAGTGGCACTGGAAAACAGTTAACGAATTGGTTTTAATTTGACAACCCCCTTCTCGATCATTATCCCAGCCGGACCAGAAATTGTGTTAAACACTTCTGGGAGTATGTTCTGTTTTTCTTGCTTTTTTCTTTTTCTATTTTTTTTTCCTTGTTACTGCATTTGTGGATGTTTATGGCATTTCTGTGTTTCAGCAGTCGATAAAGCCCTTTTCTTAAGGAAAAGGCTGTTACTGAAGTCTCAGAGCTTTGGGTCTGGTATAAACTATTCACAGGTCTTCTAGGTTTGTTCGTAGGTGGGTAAAGAGAACACCCCAACGTTCTGCAGGAAATGTTCAGACTTCAGGCTGGGACTTTTAGCAGTCTGCTGGAATGACACCTTCTGAGTATATTTCCTAGTGAAATGAGCGATTTTGCTTCTTGTTGGAGAGAAGCTGAGGATTTTAGTGTTCTGGTTTGAGGTTTCCTTGTACTTATTTTTCATTGGTATTCTTACTACTTTCTGCTTTCTTTTATTCCTCCTATGAGCTAAGCTTCTATAGCATGGATTTGGGATTGGATTAGAACTTCTCAAAGCAGTGGATTGGAACAGGAGTAGCTATTTTTCTTTGAAAAATATGGCTGGGTGTTTTAGTGGCTTGTGTTCTTAAAAAATTACGTTTTTTTCTTAAAATAATAATAGATTTTTTTGATGTAATTTTGCTAGCCAAAAGCCTTGAAAGCCCCATTGCTAATTTCCTGATCCATCCATTCCTGATTAACTTAAATCAAGTTTAACAAAGCCTTTCACGTCTCTGTCATTTGTTGCTTATGGTTACCACCGAATTGACTACTTATTTAAAAAGAGCTCACTTCTTCCAGTGGTAAATGTGCTGATACTAATAAGCATCATACTCCAAATTCTGAAAGAATAGGTTAGAAGTAGGTTTCTCAATCCTGAGGTGGAAGGCTGCAATCACGGGAGTGCTGCTTGATTTCTGTGGAAGATGGAGCCAAAGCTCTTGAGTTCAAATTCCATCTCTGATTTGTGATACGTTGTTTAGTCTTGCATCAGCTTTCCCACTGCAGCAGACTTACTTGCTTCTTGCTTTGCAGCAAGACTGTGAGGATTCGTTGCATCATGAAGCATCTGAAGTACCCTGCTGAGATGAGTTTAGTTGAATAACATGAATGTGATAGGTTTGGACCTGTACAAGATACACATGTGGTTCAAGGCAGACTTCTTTGCTTCCAGTGCGGTTAATTTAGGAACAGACATGTTGGAGCTGGATTGTCACCTGACGAAAGATGAGCAAGTGGTTGTGTCCCATGATGAGAACCTGAAGAGATCAACAGGAGTCGATGTCAACATATCCGACCTCAAATACTCCGTAAGTTGAAGAATAAACGTTAGGGCTAGATGATGTTTAAAAATGTGGTTGTAGAGTGGCTGGGGTGGGCAGGAAAGTTGTGTGCACAGGTGTGTACGTCTTGTATCCAAAATCTAAGGAGGGGATTCATCTTGTCAGACTGAAAAAAGGTTAACTAGGCTGGCTCTGTAGTTAAGGGAGAAAAACCGGCCCATTTCCAGCAGGTGATTAACCAATCCAGTAGTGGGCTGGATGAGTAGCTTCCTGGGGGTGGGCCTGTGTTGCCATACTGATGACAAAGGAAGCTTCATCAACAGGCTCTTTTATGTATGACCAGCTTTTTAGTGGGAAAACTGGTAGATGTATCCCACCTGCAGCTTTAAAAGCCTGGTTTAGAGAACTGCCTTTCCATCTGATATTTAAGTGGAATTCTTAGAATTTTCGGAGGCGCATCTGGAAACGTTTTGCCTTACTCAGCTACAGGTAACACAAGTCTGAAAATGCCAAATAGTTCAAGTAAGAATGAACACAACACTTCTAACTCACATTTTGGGCAAGAAGATTTAAAAACATATATATTATTTTTGTCTTCAAAGATAACTTGCAGGGCTTATGAATTATATTTTTTTTTTTATTTTTCAAGAAAAGCCATGATTATATCCCTGCATTTGAATTAGTGTTCTATTTCCCATTATTTTTAAGGAACTTCCACCATATCTCTGCAAGCTGGATGTCACATTTCAGAAAGGTAAGTTTTTGTCTTTTGCCATTTCAGTTTACAATAACTAATTTTCCACTATTATAGCGTGGCAGGTTCTTTTTATTTTGATGAAGGGAGTGGGAAAGTGGATTTGCTTCCATCAGTGTCTTGATAAGAGAAGTTTTAAAAGGAAAATGTAATCCCAGCTTTAGAAACCAAAGTATGTGGTGGTTTGTTTTTTTCATACCAGTTGGCAGTGACTCAGTTTAAGATGCAAGATATCTTTCTCCAAGTAAACATTTCAATTGTTTGCTTGTCTGCTTCTTGTGAGATCTTCAGAGGGTGCTGACTGAAAATTTGTTACTCCAAAAGTGAAGAGAAGGCAGAGAGTTGCTTTCCAACTCAAATGTGCTGGTGCAGTCTGGGCTTGAAGTACTGTGAGGTGTCATGTAATACAGGTATTTTCAGAAGAGTGGATGGAAAGAGTAGTAATTAGTCTGTGCATGACTTACAGTTCAGTACCAATCTTGCTGCAAGAGAGGAAAATCTAGAAAAGAGTAATCTGTTTTCTTACGAAAAATGTGATTTGTGGGACTGTGGTTTGAATAAAGCACACTGAGAAGACTTCCACCTGGAAAAGGCTGCTGGAGATTATATCAGGTGGGCTTGCTCAAGAGGCTTTGGAGCTATCTTGTGTAGCGTTTCCATATTTGAATGGCCTGGCAAGCAAATATTGTGTTAAACTTTTCTTTTCAAAATTGCAAAATACTTGAAATGCATCAAGAGGAGATCCGTGACGTGTTATTTTCACACGTATGTATCTTTTGTTTGTGCACAATAATACAAAAGCTGTTCATGTACAATTATACAAAGAAATGGATTATCATCTTCAGTTAATTCCCTGGAGCCACAAGCAGTTTCAGATAATAAAATCTGGGGTGTTTGCATTCTGTTCCCTTTACTCATTGTGCTTCTCCAGTAAATTTTCCTAGAAGGAAAAGGTTTTCTCACTTGGTCTCGTTTCATATTAATCTCATTGCATTCGGTATGTGGTAACTGAGCCCATGTTTGCTATTTTGAGATTTTAACGATGCCTGCACTCCTACTCTTGCTAACTATGTCTGAATTTATGAAGTTCAAATCTAAACATACAACATGCTTAGAGCACTTTGATTATAAAAGTGAGCTTGTCATAATAGGAACTACCCGAGTAAAGTAGAATTATTGGGGTTTTTTAGTTAAAATTTGCTAATTATGGGAACTATGTATTATTTTAAGTGGTCAGACATCTCAGCTTTTATCTGCAGTGTATTAAAAATGGTCACACATCAATATTCTTGTTTCCCCAGAATGTCACTGTGAGGGAAAAGACAACCGTATTCCACTCCTGAAAGAGGTGTTTGAGGCATTTCCACAAACTCCCGTCAACATTGACATCAAAGTGAACAACAATGTGTTGATCAAAAAGGTACACAAAAAGCTACACTGAGCTGAGGCTGAATGTCATATAATGGTGTTGAAATTCCAAAAAGAAAAGTGTCTTGGGCTTGCTAGCACTTAAATCTGTGTCCTTGGACTGCTTCATCCTTCAGGTGGTAGATCTTGCTCCACGTATGAGGTAATATGGAAGACAGAGAATCATAGAGTAGAATCATAGAATGGTTAGAGTTGGAAGGGACCTTAAAGGTCATTGAGTTCCAGCTCCCCTGCCCTGGGCAGGGACACCTCCCACCAGCCCAGGTTGCTCCAAGCCCCATCCAGCCTGGCCTTGAACCCCTCCAGGGATGGGGCAGCCACAGCTTCTCTGGGCAACCTGTTCCAGTGCCTCACCACCCTCACAGGAAAGAACTTCTTTCTGGTGTTCAATCTAAATCTTCCTTCTTCCAATTTAAAACCCCTTGTCCTGTCACTACACTTCCTGACAAAGAGTCCCTCACCAGCTCTCCTGGAGCTCCCTTCAGATCCTGGAAGGCTGCTATAACGTCTGCCCGGAGCCTTCTCTTCTCCAGGCTGAACAACCCCAGATCTCTCAGCCTGTCTTCACAGGAGAGGTGCTCCATCCCTCTGAGCATCTTTGTGGCCCTCTGCTGGACCCCTTCCAACAGGTCCATGTCCCTTCTATGTTGAGGACTCCAGAGCTGGACACAGTACTCCAGGCGGGGTCTCATGAGCGCAGAGTAGAGGGGGAGAATCCCCTCCCACATGCAAGATATTCAGGAGACAGCTCTTTACTGACCCTTTATCTTGGCATGAAACTGGTGCTACACTACTACAGACACGTTTGTTTTGTGCTTTGGTGTTGGGGGGTTGTCTTACAGACTGTTGCCTACCATAGAAACATGATGTTAGTGTAGAGATAAAAAGAAGAGAAAATTTGCTTTCTCTCAGACACTGTTTTGCCATCTAGTTTGTTTGAGCCATGTAGAGTTTTTCATAGGTATAATGCTCTTCCCTTGTGTCTGTTGACCTGAACACATGTTTCTTCCTGATCACGGCAGCACAATCATCTTGAGTTGGGAGAGCATTCAGAAAAGCTATCTTTGCTGTAATGACTTACGGAGTTGAAAAGTAAGAAGTAGAGTTGCAGTTACATGATGCTGCCCATAATTTTCAGTGAAGACGCGTTAGTGTTCTGCTGTTTTGTATTGCAGGTTTCCGAGCTGGTGAGTCAGTATAAACGAGAGCATTTGACGGTGTGGGGGAATGCAAATTACGAGGTTGTATCCAAGTGTCTTAAGGAGGTAAGAATTGGGTCCAATGTAAGCTTCATTCTTGCCTTCTTGTTACTGTGCGGCAACAAAATTTACAGGGAAGCACCCTGTAAATCCAGATCCAGCCAGCAACGCCAGACTTCCTGATGGGATGGGAGATCTTATGCTTAGGTTGTATTCGGCTTACTATGCTATTATAATAAAACTAGCACAGCTAGCACCCATACACTCTGCAATAAAACACTTGAGGAATTAAACTTCATCATGTTTTATTCTTGTTCTATAAAATACAGAGCTCCAGGCATACAATCCTAACGCCCTTAGAGCCTGTTTTGCACATCATTCATCTGGCGCAAAAGCAATTTTTCTAAGGATTGCTTATTGTCTGTTTCTTGTTATGAAAACAATGGATGTGGCCACTAGTTGACACAGTTATATTAATATCAAGCTATTTTACAATTGTATAGTCTGTTCCTTTTTGTGCTGAGGGATTGTACAATTCAGAATGAAATTAAAATTGTGCTTAGTCCAAAGGAGTTACGCACCCGAGTGAAACTGATCTAGTTGAGAGCACAGCTACTGTTCTGATTTATTTGTGTAGGACAAAGCACCGTTTCCTACCAGAGCAGGAGTTAATCTGTTCATTTTTGTAGCATCAAAGCCCAAATATTTTGGTGCATAAACAGCATCTTTAAAAATGCATCGTGTAGTGAGTTCATGTGATATCAGACTGTAACGAATCCTGTGCTAAAGCAGAGCTTGTTCTTTGTGGTAATACTAATCTAAGAGAAAAAGCTGCATAGTGGGATGCAGTGTGGAAAGATGATGAAGGCAGGTAACAAAAGCAGGACTGTGACAGTGAAACTTTACCTTTCCAGGTCCCAGTGCCCCCTTCAAATTATGTAAAACTTTGGATTACAAGCTACCGGAAAGAGTAATTCAAATTCAGTGGCAGGTATACAATAGTTGAGAGCCTAATTTTTAGGTGCAAATGCTAAACTTTAAACATGCATCGATGAGTAAATTTAATTGCAACAGTCTCAACAATCTGCCAAGGTGATTTTGAGTCTGTCTTTCCCTGTTCCTGCAGAATGCTGACATTCCCATCATCTTCTGTTTGCAACGTGTCCTCCTGCTTCTTGGCCTCTTCTACACCGGTCTGCTGCCATTCATTCCTTTCAAGGAAGAATTCTTGGAAATTCCCATGCCTTCCATCATCCTCAAGTGAGTGCGAGCCCGCTTGGTGGGTGCTGCATTGATGAGGTTGTAAAGCAAGTCAATGATAACCCCAGCTTGGGCACTGGTTTAGTCACTGTCCTTGAGCTGAGGGTACTATTTCATCAGTTTCGGTGCTTTTGTATATTCCCAAGAGAAAGCTGTGCAAAACTGCTCCTCTGTGTTTAACCTGTCTCTTGCCAGCTCTGAGTTACTCAGCTGTTAGTGCCTGTGTGTATTAATGTTTCCTGTTTACAGCATCTCCTGTAAATAACACCTTCATGCAGCTGCCTTTACAACGGAGCTTGTGCTGATGGCGTCTAGATAGCAATATGTAGCAGTGCTCTACAAATAGCTAATTCTTGTGCTTTCCTCCTTCTTTCTTGAGGGCAATATCTGCTGCTTCTCTTAAAGGTAGCACACATTTCTCTTGTGTAACCTAATTCTAAGTCACATTCGGAGTGAAATTGCTGCTCTAATTTAAGAAACAGTGAGATTAATTCATGTCCTTTTGTAGGAACATCTCAAATAATATTTTAAGCTGTGCTCTGGTAATTTTTTGTTTCCTCTTCCGCAACAGGCTGAAAGAACCTCAGAAGATCACAAGAAGCCAGAAATTCGTTATCTGGCTAGCTGACACGTAAGATTTTATTCTTATTCAATTTTTATTTATATTTTGCCTATGCATTAACAGTTGGCTCAAACAACTAAGACTGGCTATTGCTGTAGCTACTTGTCATGTTGCAATTTTTTTTCAGTTTCTTCTGGCTTTTTTGCCAGTGAAGCATAAATCACATTCACATCTTGTGTAGGTGTTCCTGGATGCTTTTATTCTTCATACACTGAAACATACTGAGATGAAGTAACAGTGGGCCTTATTCTGATTTAGTCTGTTTAGTTTCTGTCATTAATTGCGTTCAGTTAATTACCTGGCAAGTGGATTCAGAGTGCGGCTTTCCACAGGATTGTGACTGTTTCATAATGTTGTCAGAGGAAATCCTGTTTGGCTTACGTGGAACACACTGCATTTTAGGAGTGTCTGTGCTTCAGAGGCAACTGAAGGAGTTGTCTGCTGGATTTGATCTTCAGAAGAGTTGATACAAATACCCATTTCTGGGTATCTGTGTTAGCCAGTCTTGAGTTGCTTGAACTAAAACTTTTCTATAATTACGTTTCTAATCACTTTCTTGTGGGGGGAAAAAACAATTAAATGATGTATGGCAAACATTATAGAACAACAACCAAACATTGAAAAATTCATGTATGGTTCAAGTTCTTAAATAAGGTTCTTCTCCTTTCTGCAGGTTGCTAATGCGGAAAGCACTTTTTGACCACCTCACTGCTCGGGGCATTCAGGTACAGCGTGGCAAAGCTAAAAGAAATGTGTTTTTAACCTCGAGAGAATTTGAATTAAGATGGGTTCCTGTTCTCCCCAACACCTTCAGTTGTGTTACCAGCTTAGGCTGCTGTATTTGCAGTTCTGTAGTTGCAAAGGAAAATTGTGTGCTGGGAAGAAGTCTTTAATTTACATCACTTTAAGATTACTTTTTTTTCCCCCCACTTCAGACTTAAGCCTACAAAATCTGCTAAACTGCTTACTGCTTTTGGGCTTGTCCAAAAGTACCATTTTCACTTTTGGAAATACCTGAGGTCTCGGGTAATGAAATGGAGTTGGAGTCACCTCTAGAAAATGCCCCCTTTTGGAGGATGAGGGGGGAGTGGTTGGATGTGTTCGTGTGTGTGTCTTTGGCATCACAGTGTAATCATTTATCATTTTAAATATATGCAGTGTCATCTCTCTGACATAAAACCATTTAGGTCAAAAGTCACCATTATTTTTTTTTTTTAAAAAATTGAGTATTTCCTGTAATAATTTGTCTTTCTATCTCACAGGTGTACATTTGGGTACTGAATGAGGAACAAGAATACAAGAGGGCGTTTGATCTGGGAGCAACTGGAGTGATGACAGACTATCCAACAAAACTTAAAGAGTTTTTACACAATTACCCAGCATAAAGGAAGAAAACCAAGGAGGTTCTTGCAGGATAGCGTGTGAGCCAAGGATTTTCTTCAAAAAAAAAAATATAATGAAAAAAATGAGCAGCATAGACAGATCATTCTTTGAAAGATGTAATTGGATGATCTATTACCTTGTTGTCAAGTTGCTACCTAATGTAAAGGTTGTCTATTTATTTTAAAACTTCAATTACACATAGTTTACATTTGTAAATAGCTCGTTTAGCAATGGTGCACTTCACAAGTAGCGACGACTAGAAAGAGAGTTGCTGGGTAGGATACCTGTAGATAATAAGCGTTATTTTACCTGTCACAAGTGTCCCTAAGCAGATAATCAAGACGTGTCAGTTATTCCAGTTTTATATTCTAGTGGGCAGAAACTAAAGAATTTCTGAAAGGTGTACCCTGTGTGTATGCATTTCTGGTGTTGCTTTCAGTTTTCAGATAACTTGTAGGACGAAAAAGGAAACCAACGCACAGGAGAGACAGAAAGCAGACTGTGGTCAGGTTAGTCTGTAAAGTCTAGTCACTAAAGGCAGTCACTTTTTTATCAGATTAGCTCACTTGCTCAGTATAGATTTACTGTGTTATTTTTACTGATAAGAATGTCGAGTTTGAGTTGCAACTGTATTTAGACCCCTTTCTGATGATGACTGTGACTTTCAAAGTCTAAATACACTGTTCCAGCCGGGTTTTGGGTTGGACACTGAATTCCACTGCAAGGGGCTGCGTTTGCCTCTGGTTCTGACCTGTCAGGCTGCCATGGCATGGCAGTAGTTAGCTTTCCAGAAAGGAAGATTGCACTTATTACAGATTACACTTTCTTTGAAATAGTCTTTTTGCAAAGGAAGCCAATGTTTTTGCACACTCATAGTTCTAACATCTGTTGGCTTGGTGAATGGGAAGTTGGTTTTTAGGTGAGGGACCAAAGAAGATTCAGTTGGTCAGGGGTTCCAGGAATAAATTAAAATGTTCCTATTAAACAAACTCACCCAAAGCAGATCTGTATAAATAGTTATGAAAGGAGCAGGTGTCAGTCTGGGATGCTTGTAAATTTTAGTCTTTTCTCTCTGCAAAAGTACATGTAATATTCAGTAAATTTTGTGTGCGTGGACATATAAGTAACTTTAGTGGCAAAAGCCAGAAAACCCCGAATGTGATGGAATGGGGTTTGATAAGAATGTATTTCTGGAAGCTTACATGCTGTTCTGTCATTGTCAACAGGTGTTATGTGTGTGTCAAACAGGTTTGAGCCTGCAATGCCTGCGTGCTTTGGTGTCGTCATGTTAGTGGTAGGGGTTTTCAGAAGGAATTTGGTTACTGTAGCTTAATTATACACAATGACATGTATAAAGCTCAGTCATCTAATCATCAGATACTGCTGGAACAAAACTATTGCATAGTGATAGTATCTACTTTAAGGAATTTCCTGTGAAAATCATGGACCTTAATAATGAATGTAGTAGCCAGATGCAAGAGTATATTTACTGCAAGGTATACTCACTGTTAGAAAAACTTGTAAAGTAGTATTTTTTCCCTTGCTAGCTCAGATTTGGAAGGGCTCTTGTGTTGCTCCCCTGGCTGCTGTGTCATACTTGTCATCATGGAGCATCTTCACTATTTCATTACATTTCTCAGTAAGGTGTCAGCGTTAGAATATCAAGTCCCTCTGAATGGATAATATTCGTTAGTGCATTATGAATTCCTTTCTGAGGAATATTTCTACGTGGATGAAGTGGAAGAAACTATTTAAGTGAACTGTTTAAGTGAGCATGTGATGGTGGTAGCAAATGAGTTAATGGTGGTCTTCTAAATATCTGCCTGGTTAAGATGGCTGTAAATTCAGTTTCCTCTTACCTTAATCAGGCTGGTTGCCCACGGAATGGAAGAGAGGGAAGTGTAGCTACCTCCTAACTGTTCATAGGAAAAAGGATGAAATTATTTATTAGGTGCTAAGCTTCTTGTTTCCCCTACAGGCCAGTTATATCTGATCAGGTAACTACTCATAATTAGGTTAGTCATAGTTCTGCTGCTTTCCAATAGAATAGGCTCCATATGCAGCTCAGTAAGTAAATTAACCACTCCCAACCTTTCTGACTTAATTTGGTTTACTAACCAACGTATAACTCCAGACAGTTTTCATGCAGTGAGATTTTCTTCAACTCAATTTTATTGCCATTGAATTTCCAACACGGACACCTATATTAAGACACAAATACAATTCTGGTTTTAGAGAATACTACCAAATAGCACTTACACATTAAAACTTTCAGGCTTAAGAAAAGTGAAATTTTAAAATGCTTGATTTCTGGACTTGATCTCTCAAGGGACAGGTGATGACTCAGTTTCTCTCAAGTTCCCTTCATCAGTGTGTAAATGAGGTATTTTGCTTTATTCTATATTGAATGACAAAACACAGTATTGAAATGACAAACATTTTATTTCATTTTAAGCTTTTTCCTCTTTCTCTCTAGCAGTGGTGTTGGAATCTTCTGCCTTCAAAGATGTTCAATGCGTTTTTAAAGCGCTAGTCTTCCTACATCTGGTGTAGCTTTTGACTGTGCTGTTTATACATGACCTCTCTTTGACAAATCTCTCTGAAATTTGAGTCCAGGTATGTGGGAGGGAAGGGGTTTAGTGCTGGAAAAGCTGCTGAATTCATTCAGTCACCTGTTTGGGCTTTAGTACAAGAGCTAAAGTGTGATCTCTGGAGACAGATAGTGTTGCATGGATGAGGCGGTGAATCTGAGCACCAATGCGCAGGGCTGAGGCCATGATAACTGTTTGTAACAAAATAATGTGGAATTGAGGCAACTGTAGAATGTTTGTTCTATCAAATCATTGTTTTGAATATTCCAGAATTTACTGTGTGGTTTTAAACCACTTGTACAGAAAAACGTTTGTTGAGAAGTTGTGCAGCCGTCCAGGAGGATGTTCAGTTAATCTCTTTCTCCAAGGAGAGATTCTCTTCAGGTACTTTTAAGTATTGTTTAACACTTACTGTGTTCTCAACCCAATTGCAGAATACTTTATGTATGAAGGATGCTGCATGTATTTCATGCACTTTTAATTTGCAGAATGTCTTGTGGACCTCTCTAGCTCCAAATCTGTGAAGTGATTTTTTTTCTTTTCTTGTAAAGAAAGACTGATGCTCTTGAAATGTGACACATTAAAACATCTTCGCTCATAAAAGTTCTAAGACTAAATACTTTTTGGTTGTGACTTCTTTGCCTATAATTTCTGAGAGTGTGATATTATATTTATAGTGTAGTAAATATTGAGCTTGTGATGGTGGTCTTTTTATGTGGATAGGGTTGTGGAGAAAAAGGGGGTATTTTAAATGCTCTGAACTTTAATTTTGGCAATGGTATTGGTTTTCTCATACAGTAATCGTAGCATCTACAACTGCAGCCTGCAGGGGACTTAAGCCTGCCTTCTCCATGTGCAAACCAACTTTTAAGTAAAACTCTTGAAGTGGATTTCAATTTGATTTTTCTGTAAGTTATTTTAAGACAGCAGCAGCAGTAGATAAACGTGATCGGAAGCGGCCCCGTCTGCGGTGCTAGAGAACCGTGCAGAGATTTCTGCTGCTTCAGCAGCGCAGTATCTGCTGTCTCCTCCTTGCTTCCAAACAAAGGTCTGTCTGCAGAGCAGGCATGGAGTGCTTCAAAGCAGGCAGCAGCTTGTCTGCGCCCCTGAGAATTCAAACAATCGACATTTAGGCTGGGAGGAGGGTGGGAAGGTGTACAAATTGAGGTAGTGAACTCTTGAGTTTTTACTTCATGTCACTCGGTTTGAAGTAGACGGGCCTTGTGTAATAAAAGTAGGGGGAGAAACAAGGATGAAGATCCCAAACGTCTTAACGATAACAGCATGTCAGGAGAGCTGATTCTCTGTGTACGCTTTTGCCATCAGCATCTTGGACACTTAAAGAACTGGCAAATTCTGTGCACTTGTCTAGGATCACAGCACCTTTATCTTCAGAGGGAGTCTGTAGTTCTGTATGGATGAAAACAGCAAGCAGAAAGGAGCCAAGAAATGGTTCTTATTGTAAGAATATTTTGAGAAATGTGTTATATGCTGGCGTTTTGGACAGCCGTGCTCAGAAGGGATTGTGTGAGGGCATTGGCCTTTGCACTGCCACATAAAAACGGCTGTCTGCACCAGACCTCCTTTCTGATTATTTATTTTTAGAAATCATTAGATCCTTAATTCCTAAGCACAGGAAGGCATGCCTGTAGAAATGCGGGCTTTTTTGTTTGGGGGACGTGTCTCTTTTGTGTTGTTCTTTTTTAAGTGTACTGTCTGATGTTCATCCAGTCTAACGACGGCCCGATTCTGGCAGCATCATAAGGTTGTGTGTGCACATTTGTAATATTACAGGTCAGGTTTTGAAAATGCTGACACTTGCCTGGTTTTTGCCATCTGCTCTGGCCTATAATCGGGCTCATCTGTTTGCAGATGTGGAGGATATCATATCCTGCCTATGTATGAGTATCATCTCTGAATGGAGTGGGGGAAATGAAGACTCTCAGTTACCTGTGCGTGTAGCAGAGGAACTGGCCTGGGAGTGAAATGAGAGCCTGCATTGTAAAAGGGCTTTATCTGCTTTTTTTTTCACTTGGTTAACAAACACAATTTTCTATTTGGTCTCTGTTGAAATGGTAAATATCCGATAATTTAGACTTAATTTTTAAAACTACCTTTCTGTCCCTGAAATTTACAGAAAGGTATTTCAGGATAATATCCTAAGGATGTGTTTCTTCTAATTAGGCTGTTTCCCTCACCCAGAGCATCTTTTTACGTGTTTTTTTTTTGTAGCAGGCTTCTGGAGAAGGTGGTGGATGATCGATGAGAGGTCAATGGATTATGGATTATAAAAACCCGTTGACAGGTGTCTGCTGCTGAATCGGGGACAGCAAATCAGCTGTGATTTGAATATGCCCTTATTATTCCACTTGGGGGAGGTTTCTCTACAGTTTTGTGTTGTCCCGTGTTGGGTGATCGTTTGCTATAAACAAAGTGCTTGCTTTCTCTCACAACAAGCAGGTTGACACTTCCTCTAGTCGTGGAGGTAAATTGCCAGCTTTCCTCCTGGATTTCCATTAAATTACATGAAATACGAGGTTTTAAGGTCAAGTGTAATTTTAAAGCCTTGAGGCCTCGTAATAGCTAAGAGAGGTAAAGTGGGGGTTTTGTACCTAAGAGTATTTAGTAACTTTTAAAGGATTTGTGGCAGGTTGCTGAGAGGATTTCCCACATTGCTCTGGGAAGTCTTTTATTACTTACTACACGTTCTAAATTGTTTAGTAAACCAGAACAGGGAATTGGGAAGCATTAATGAATATTCCCATGTCTCTTGAAGATGGAAGGTATCCATCTACGATCTCTTCAGGTTGTGTGTAGCCTATTACCATCTGCAGTGCTAATAGACAGAATATTCAGAAGATTAAGATCTTTTATCCAAAGCAAGAAGGCTTGAGGTGCAGCTATTATGTATTTTCAGGACATGCTTTTTTTTGGTGTACTTTGACGAGCGAGATCATTGATGTTGGTAGAAATTGCACCGATCCTGGTTTATCCCTAGGATTTCCTGCGTGTGTGGAGAAGGGGTTGCTTTCCTGCCTGTTTGAAATGCCTTGATGAAAAGGTATGGGGGGCAAATAAAAATAAAATAAAAAATACAGCCAAAAGCTCCAAAACCTTAACTAAAGCCTGTCCTCCTGCCTCTGGCCGCGGGAGGCCGCCACCTCCCCGCGGGATGTCGGCGGGGCTCTGTCCCTCCACACGCTTCTCCTCGGGAGAGACAGAGCTGGTGGGGAAGCTGCAATGCAGAGCTGGGCTGCAAGTAGATCATAGAACAGATCATCGAATCATAGCATCCTCTGGATTGGAAGGGACCTTTAAGATCGCCGAGTCCAACCATCAGCCTGATGCTGCCAAAAATCCATCGCTAAACCACATCCCAACCCCTATGTCCTAGATGCTCCTTCAGTTACCAACTTGCCTTGGTTCTGGGGCTGGGTGAGGTGGACAGTGAGTTTACGGATGGTCTGGTCCTTGCTGAAAGACCTGATGAGAAGTATAAAGTGACCATCAGGATGTGGGCTATAAGGGTTTTAGGGCTTTGAGGGCCAGGTGTCTTGGTGATTTGGGGGGATGAGATGAAGCACTGGGAAACACCTACTGTTTTCTTGGACCAGAACTGCTGATGCTGCAAGTCACCTCTCAATATTGCCGTGGTAGTGGGATAGCAAAAGTTAGCCCTGGTCAGTGATGCTTTATTAATTAGGCTTTTCTAGACTAATTTATAATAAAAGTTGAAACTGAGGCCAGACACTGAGCAGGAGAACACTAACTGTGCTGTTCTGCCTCCAGAAAAATTGATATTTGCAAATAGAGAAATTTTTAATAAACCTCCTTGGCTGTTCGGTAGAAAGTTAAGCTGTCAAATAGGGCACATGCAAAATTCAGGGCTTTGGGGCTTTTTGTTTGGTTGGTTTTTATACATTTCTCAGCAGCTTAGCCCAGTAACAGCAGTCATGATGCTGATTAAAATTTGCAACCAAACTCTGTCACATGGGATCGTGCCTGAAAATGTGACTTAAAACTTGTGTGAGAAAATGACACGGACCCAACTAGCACTTCATTTTCTCCCGACGGGGTGAAATGCCGCTAATGAAGCACTCTTACCCTGAAAAAGCTTCCAGTTCTCATAAATTGTAAGGGTTGGCTTATAGTTTAAAGGAAGAAATTTTGGCCTTTTTTATTTTGTGGTCTTATTTTTCTATGACTTCAAAGCTGTGAACCCCCAGATTTCCATGGTGATGTGGAACTTACATCAATGTAATTCCAATTAACCACCGTCTAAAGCAAGCGTATTACAACAGAGACCTTTGTGTAGAGATACATATATAAAGAAACCCTTATGTTCCCCTTGTAAATGTAAATAATTTTTATAAGCAGACTGAAAATTCTGCCACCCAGCTCGCTTTGGGGTGAAAAGACAGATATTCACGGTGATGCAGCAGCCTCTTAACACTGGGTAGGTTTATTTTTGCTGACGGTTTCAGCTCTGGGTTCTTGCGGTTACTTTTCAGAAGTTTCGGAGATTGAAAGTTCAAGTCAACCTTTTTCCCTCCCACCCCCTCACCCCGACTTGCTTCCTGCAGGTAACCCGCTCGGCATGTGTTAAATACAGCCCCGTCGTGCGCCCCTGAGATGGTCCGAGACCCCGGTGCGCTGTCTCCTGCGGCCGGGCCTGGGGAGAAGGGGTTTATCCAGGAAAAGCAGCAGCTTAGAATAAGCCTGCAACGTCGGCTCCTCTTGCTCCCAGAGCCCTCTAAAGATAACGCAGCGATTTCCTCCTTCGAGAGTGTATTCAGTAATCCTACTTAATAGCAGACTTAAGTTGGACATGGTAGGAGCACTAGTTTGCGGGGATAAAAAAAAAAACCACCTTAATTTTGCATTTTAAAATCTGGTCTATAGAACCTCTCAGCCGGCTGGTGTGTGTTCTAGCGGTGCCATCAGAGGGGTGGGTTGTGCTCATGCGGAAGAAAACTCTTACTTACTTCCTATCACGAGGTAGAAGGTTCTTTTTCTACCCACATGTAATAATTATCTAATTATAAAAAAATAATAATAAAAAAAAGAGTATCACAGCTAATAGTGTGTATTAGAGTCCACATATTTAACATATGGAACAGAACATTGCCCTTGAAGCTGCCAATAACGACCCATGACTGGAGAATTCCTTAAAATGTTCTCAAGGATTTGCTAAAGCAGTGGAGCGCTGGGGTGAGAATAAACTCCTAAAGCAAATACATAATCGAAATCAAGCTAACAAGATTTATAGCTTTTATCCCTTGGTGTGAGAAAAAGGCAGGTATAAAACATTATTAAAGCCGTACTTTGCACAGTGATAAATTACTCTTAGCAGCGAGTGGAGACTCAAACTGGTGCAGCCCCCTGCCAGTGGGGCTAATGGCCGTTTCAAGAGAAATAATATCTTTACAATAGAGAATATGATATCAAAATAGCTTTTTTATATAGAATATCTTTACAATATACGATATATTTACAGTCCTACGGTGTACTTAGGACAGAGCTTAATGTGTGTAGGTAGCCAGGTTAATGGCGGTGGAAGTACGCCGTGCCGTCTGTGGGGTCAACCCGCATCTGTAATTAATGACCGGCTGATAATTAGCGTGCCGTGCGACGGGCAGGGGAGGGTTTATGCGTAAACCCATATTTATTACAATTTTGCCCGTCAGCTTCTGGGCCGCGGTGTTCCCGGGGGGTGACCGGAGGCAGGGCTGGTGCCGTACTGCCTCCCCCCGAGGGAGCTGTCCGGGGCCCGCTCCGTGGGGCGGTCCCCTGTGAACTCCCCCCGTCCCCTCCCAACAAACGCCGCCTGCGCCTTTAAGAGGAAACGCGTCTGTTTGTTGTCCCCCCCGCGCGCTCCACGCCGGCAGCGCCAGCGCCGCTCCCATTGGCTGCCGCCGCCCCAGCTGCTGCCTGCGCGAGCCAGGGGGCGGGGGGGCGATGCGTACGTCTGTCTCTGTGTGTGTGCGCGCGCCGGGAGGGGGGAGGCGTCTCTGATTGGTGGAGGAAAAATGGGCTGCGGCTGACCGCGGCCAACCGGCGACGTGTTGCTATGTGCCAGCGGATGGTGATTGGTGGGCGGCGGTGCCGCTCAGTGCCAGTAGGCTATAAGGGGGAGGNGGGTGCTTCCTCATGTCCCTCAGTGAGGCGGCCTCCCCTCAGGGGGAGAGGGCCAGGGGCCTGCGGCGCCCCCGGGGTGGGCTCTGCAAGCGGAGGCCTTTGTCTGCGGGGCCGGGCGAGAGGCTGGGGGTGGGAAGGGGCAACAGGTAGGAGCCCGGGAGAGGGTCCCCAGGGGCAGCGAGGTGGGAGAGGGATTTGCTGTTCCCCGGACCCTTCCAGCAAAGGGAGCTGGGCAAGGGCTGGCCAGCCCTGCCAGGTAACGGCGGCAGTGGGGGGGTGAGCAGGGAATGGTCCTGCCTTACCAACCGTCTCACTGTAGCAGGTAAATGCATAATAAAAGCCTGAAACCCCAGGCAGGGTCCGACACAAAGTGTGCTTGAGGCTTATGCTTGTGACTCCCGGGAGAGGTACTGATGTACAGCATCTCCTCCTGGGTTCTGGGAGCACCCCCTGAACCGTTGCCAGCGCGGCTCGAAGGGCTGGCTGCTCACCAGGGAGAAGTGCCCTGCCGCTGCTCTATTTACCAACACTGCTGCTGGAGTCCCTGGAGACCAGGCCGTTCCCAGCTTGCAGGCTTTGTGGCTCTGTGCTACAGGAGTGACATCACGCCTGGTGTGGCAAAAGCAAGATTGCAGGGTGCCTGTGGAGAGGGCATCCTCAGCCTGGGTGATGCTGGACATCAGTTTCTGCACATAGTGTGTTGGAATCGGTTTCCCCCAGGGAGCAGGGGTAATGCCGCTTGTCTGTTGTTGCTCTAGTCTCTGGTTAAGGGTGTAGCAGCTTCCCCTTTTGTGGAGCACTATGCTGAGGACCTGGGTCAGAAGGTAAAATGTCAAGGGTCCTCTGTCTTTCCTTCTCTACAAAAACTTTTGATTTTGATCTAGCAAAGCCAGAGAAGCTTGAGGTGACAGCAGTAGTCATGGAGTGAGCTATGGGTCTGTAGCTTCAGACTTTAATGCTGATTTTTGAAGCTAAAAGAATTTTAATTGTTCCAGTTCAAAATGTGATTTTAATGATGCTGAAAAAGAATTGGAGTCCTCTGATCCCTTCTCCCAGGATTTATGGGAGTGGCTCTGTCCCCACTTTTTTTCTGGCTTCTGTCTTAAAATACAGAAAGAGGAAGGCCCATCAAACTACTGTTCTTAGCTTTCAGACAACAGTTAAGTGAGAGGTGGGATGGTACATCTGCCTTCCCAACGTGGACTTCCTCAGGGCCTACTACGTGCTCCACACAAGGATTTTGTGCTAATGCGTTTACAGTTACTTAAAGCTTACGCTGGGTAGCACAGAGAGGCCTTTGCTGAGTTAGGCAGTTGTAAACAAGCAGATACTGAGAGCTGTACTTAAAATCCATGAGAGGATTCTGCCTGGAGAGAACGTGTTTTGTGACTTCATTCTTGCAGAGCACTCCCATTGATTTCATTTAAGATCTCATCGTGCTGGGGTCCACGCCTCTGGTTTCTTGTAAACATCGTTTGCTGTGTAACGGCAGTGCTTGGATAGAGAATCAAGATGTTCTCCTTTTCTCACCGGGTCCCTAACTCTAGTTCCCTGCTGAGAGAACATTTAAAAATGAAACTTGTGCTTTGAAGCTAAAGTTGGGGGTGCTGTAGGGAGAGCAGAGACATTGCTTTCATCTGATGAAGATACCAAATGCTGCTGCATTTTAAAAAAAAAAAAAAGTTTGCTTTGCAGGTGTCTCTTTCATGGTGCCAGGATCAGAATAACTGGCAAAACTGTATCAGTTCCTTGCGTCCTCTGGATCCACAGATTTTGAATAAGTGGTTTCCTTTCTTTGCTGTTTGGTGTGGGTAATTGAGTCAGGGTAGTATTGAGGAGGACAGCATCACTACCTGTAAATCCACATTCCCTTAAAGGCTCCTTGACTCATGGATTGAGTACCTGTTGCTGAGAGAGATTTAATTAAGGAACTGGTCACTCTGGTGTAGGACCTGGTGAGCAGTTTAGAAAGTGGGAGCTCCTTGATCTAGCATGGTAGTACACAAGCATTGCAAGGATTGCAGAGGAGTAAAATGCATTTATTTGTTGTTCTTGCATCATGTCCTTGCCTTTGACCATGTGCGTGGAAGCCTCTTGAAGAAACCAATAAAGCTTGGCTTTCATTGGGCTTTGGTCATTAACTGACAAACCTTTGTTTGCTTGAACTTAAGCAGAGCCTTCACCAGAGCTCAGCTATGAAGTGCTGGAGCAGTGGGCTTTGGAAGGGATGGCAAAGCGGAGTCTGGAATGGAGAAACTGATAGTTCAGTTCTCTCAGCTTCTTTGAAACTGATTAGTGATGCTCAAGGCAGAATGGTGTAGCAGAGTGTATTTATCACTTTAAAACCATAGCAAATTATACAGCTTCCTTTTTTTCCTCTCCTTGACAGAAGCCTGTAAGTTGGTCCTTCAGGATGCTCCCACTTTTCTGTGCTTGTTAATTCAGAGGTCTTCTCTTCTAGATCTAATGACAGTAACTAAAGGCTAAGGGTAGGTTTTGTTTTTCTTCCAGAAGCCAAGATGATTCCATAGGACTATTCTGACTGGAGGATTTTTCAGGTCTTTAAAACAATCTTTAGCTGGTAAACCAGTATGCCTGATGGTGATGTGGTGCCAATTGAGGATCTGGATTTCTTTTTCCCCCAGAAAAAGGCATTTTATAGTTTGTCCTATTAGGGGGAAGAAAACAGAATTTTCTGGGTGGTTTGCTGCTCAGGAGTGCTGGGTCCTGGGCCTGAATCACGCTCCCTCTTGCCTCCATCAGCCCCTGCTCTTCGTCCTGCACGAATTTTGCCAGCTGGCTCTCTGAGTCCTGGTTTCTGCCACATTTTACTTGCCTTTTTGTTCCTCATTTGGCAGAACAGGTAGTTATCTTGCAGTACATAATAAGCTGATTATTCCTGTGTTCTGGCTTTGTCACACTCTACCTGGTGGTCCCGTCTGCCAGCCCTGTCTGAGAGTGTTTCCACCCGCTGATACGGGATGTATTGGATGTCGGGAGCAGCTTCGGCTCTGGAAGCGTCACTGGACTGGCCAAGCCACTTAAGGCTGCAGGAAATAACATAATTAGTGAGACTTAGTTCTCCCACATCTTGTACCTGACAATCTCAAGTCACTTGACAATGCTAATTAAAGCTAATCACACTCCTCTGTTTTTAGTAAATAGCTATTATCCCTGCTTCACTCTTGCTTTAACAAATGGTAGTGCCAGGCAATGTGAGTCATTGGAAGTTATAGGAATGCAACCCGTAAGACCTTCCGGTCTCTTTGGGCAGGCTTATGCGTCTGACTGGAGATGAGATTTTACACCTGTTCCAGTGTTGGTTGAGCATGTCAAAAGGTGGGATGTTTTGCTGACTCACAAAAGTATCCAGCTTTTTTGACTCTTCCTTTTTTTTTTTTTTTTTTTACTGCAGTTGTGACTTGTACAGAACTCAACTCCCGAGGTCAAGCAAAGGCTATTAAAAGTTTCAGAAGCCGAGGATGCTTTGAATTTTGCCCTTCAGAGAACTGTTTGATCCGCTGAGAGGGAAGGCAGAGTGGTGTCAAAGCTGTGCTCTCGCTTCTCCTGTTTCACATTGGCAGTGGCTTCGTTGTGAGGACAGAAATGTAGCGTGGTGTGACCTGGGCGTTGCATGGCTCGGCCACAGAAATTTGGAAGATTGAAGTTTCACTGATGAAATATTACTAAAGGAAGGCTGGAGCAATATGTTATTAAAAACAGATTGTCCAGCATCATAAAAAAAGATGGAGTTAATAATNCTCCCAGCTCAAGCGTGCGTCAGTAGGCAAGGACTGTAAGAGGTGAGTCAGTTTGCATACCTTGGCAGTAACTTGTGGGCTAGTGAGGATATCCAGGAGCAACCAGTGACAGGAACTGGCAAGGTAACAGCTGACTTGACCCTCTTAAACTAGATTTAGTTATAAAGTGTCTGTCATGTGAAGACTCAAGCTGTAAGTCTTCACCTGGCTTTGCCCCCTTGACATATGGGTTGCTGTGCTTTGGTGGAAATGAAGGCCAGAAGGATGATGCCTGAACTGTTGGGGAAAGTATGTACCTTGTTAAAACATAGTAACTGTTGCATAAAAAAAGCCTTACTGGCAGAGATTGGTCACATTTCAACGTTTTATCCTTAGCTTTACTGGGAAAAAGAGACAGGCCTTCCAGAGTAGAACATAAAGTCACAGTCTCTGCTGTGACAGATTTGCTTCTGAGCAGTGCAAAGCTGGTTAAAAGATGCTCCTGGGAAGAACCCTCTGAGCAGATGGGTTTTGTGAGCAAATGAAAACTTACAGAATTTGACAAGGGGAGCTTGCAAATAGTCATGACAGGCAGCTATTGCAGATCCTCCTTTCAACTACAAATGACTTAGAGGATATTTGAAGGATGCTTGCAATAGTTAAATGTTCTCACCATGTTCTTTGTCAGTACCCAGCTTTTACCAGGGAAACAGATGATCCGTCCATCAGACCAAATTAATTGAGTCCTAGTCATACCTATGTTTGCCAAAAAGGAAGGTAATAGAGCAATGCAAGGAGCACAAAAAAAGAAGTAATGATATAACATGATTTGGATTGCTAGACTGTTCTACAGTAAAAACAAATGAGGAAGAGAAGTTGGGAAGGTAAAGAATGTTTCTATTTTATCAGTAATTGGTCAGTTGGATGGGAAAAGCTTTCCCTGGAAGTCTTTAGTTCAGGTTGGTACAGAATAGCAAGGTGAAGGTCTTCTTTCGTTTTGTAGAACATGGATTGTGCATAATATTGGCAAAATATGATGTCCTTGATTTGTGACTCCAATTGTGGCCATCAGGTTGGACCTGTAGGTGTTTTTAGGCAGAAAGATGGGTATGAATTAATTGAAGAGCTGTATCTTCCAGTGTGTTTGAGCCATTGCTGTTGCCTCACTCCAGTCTATCTTAGCCACTTGGCCAATCCAGCTGAAGGACTGTTATCCCATTGCAGGGGATGCTGGCATGAGTTTTTGTGAAATGTAAAGGAGGAAATGGAGTCATTTGTGTTTTAAATGAGTTCAGCTTGCAATTGTTTATTTGTGGCACAAGTGGAGCTTGCTGGTAGGAGCAAAAGTAAATGCTGGATAGTTTCAAATTTGTTTTGGCCAACCATGATGCTTTTCTGCATGTATGTTTCGTCCTGCTTTTGGTGACATGTGCTGGCTTCTCTTGTGCCCAGTGAGTGAATTTAACTGTGATGGAGTGTACCTGCAAAGCAAAGGTGGCAGGTTGCAGCTATCACGCTTGCCATGCTGCTTCTTATCAGCAGCGCAGGCTCTTCTGCATTGCAAAGATACTGCTGCCAGGCAACTCGTAGGAGAGTGGGAAGAGAATTCAGCCAGAGGTGTCAGTCATTCCTTGGTAGAGGCTGAATCTTGCAGTTCCCTGTTCATGTGGTTTTGGAGACAGGCCCAGAAAAGGTAACAAATTTTGCAGCTAGCCCTGTGAGGTGCTGTCTGTCTGAGCTGTCATGTGCCTTTTGAAATGAAATTGTGAAGAGAAGAACTTTATTAACATTTCCAGAATTATTTCCCTTCCCTGATTCCTAGTGGTGTCTGTGATGTATCCGAGTGGATTTGGATTGGTGTGCTTTGTTTTGAATTGCAGGGAGAGGTGACCAAGTGGTTCTGACACCGCGTGGTCTAAGTCCAGCCTTAGATCTGTCAATGAAATCAGAAAGTTCTTATGGTCACCTGGTGTGTAGTGTGCAGCCAGGAGAGAAGCATCTCTGCTCTGTCTTCATTGAATTACTTGAACCTGTTCCTTCACTTTCCAGCCAGTTGCGTGCTGTAATTCAATAAAGCTTTTGAATGCAGGAATCCTCTGGACTTGCTGCTCACCACACAGGTGCACTTGAGAACCTGAGAATGCACTGGTGTGGGTGTTGCCTAGTTAAAAAAAACCTTAAATTTGATTTGATGTGCAAATTGGCCAAAGGTAAATCAACTATAGGTAAAAAGCAATTTTTCCAAGAAATCTGTTGGTTTTAATGATTTATGAATTAACAGTGTATAGAGTGTCAAAGCTAGACAGACTTAAAAAAAGCCAACCCGAAGTGAGTTTTAAAGATTTGCTGTTTGTTCCTTTTAAGCTTCAACTTTTATGTACTTTCCCTGTCACCTTCATAGAAAGCCTCTCTGTCAGAAGGGGACCAGGGAGGTTGCTGTAGGGGTGCTGAGAAGAGTTGCCATAGACCATAGACTGATGTATTTCCTGCTGAAAAAAAAAACCCACCCTCAAAGCAAAAACAACCACCAAAAAAAAAAACCCCAACCCAAAAAAACCCAAATAAAAAAACCCCAACACCACACACACACACACACAAACCCCCTTTAGAATGTGATTAATGGAATTGCACTGACAGTTTTGACAGATCTAGTATTGATAGCTGTGCAGCAGAATAATAACTGATGTTTCTCCTGGCAGGCTGGCCATGGTATGTGGGGCACGGCAGGTGCAGTGTGGCTGGCGTGGTGCCTGTCCCTCCTTCACTATGGCCAGATAGTCTTTAATTGCTTCTTGCTGAATCTCTTTTTGATGCCCTCTAGCGGTTACCTGTCAATTGTCTGCAATACTGTTTGCCACCAGTATCTCCTTTTTCCATCCATCCATCCACCTCCTTTTTCCCGGCATCACAAAGCGCTTCCCAGCGGCGCAGGGTTCTCCCGTGTGCAGAAGAGAGAACCAGGGCCTGCAGAACTCAAGTGGTTTGCTGGGAGATACCCAGGATTAAAGTGGGTTTAAATATATTTCTAGTTGGAGGTGGTCTAAGTGAGAAACCTGCTCCATACTATTGCAATTTTACTTTGCAATATTACTGTGTATTGCAGTTGTGTCCATGTAGCTGATAAAAGTAAATGCAGAAGATCCTTGACAGCCACCTGCCAGCGTTTCTCTTGTTATTGCCCTGTCTTTGAGGCTTGCAAGGTTTGGAGAATAAGCTGAAGGAGCACAGGCATTAGAAAAGGAGGCTGACAGTTTGCGTGGCATTGCTGACTTCTGTGGATGGTGCTGCCGAGCTGCAATGTCATCAAGGGTTTGAAATTGGTGCATTTCAGAAACTTGATGCTGAAGGACTAAAGGTACATTCTGTACACCCAAATGCTATTTAAACTTTCCTGGCTTTCCCTTGTGTTCTGTGTTTAAATTCAGAATGGTCATCCTTTCTTTCAGGGCCTTTCACAATGTACTTCCCACCCTCCTACCTTCCGATCATCTGGCTTCATCTTTTCCAAAGCTGTTGCAGTCCTGTGTGGTAGCAAGGATCTCCAGAACTGCCCCAAACCCAGGATCTTTGTTGTGGTACTACATCATGAGAGTATGGAAGCCCCTTTAGCTGTACCAGGTGCCTCTCAGGGTTTGGCATCTGGAATTCTCGTACTAACTTTTATTCCATGGGGGAGACTGGCAAAACTGGGTGTTAAACTTAGACTCCAATTTCAGCATCTCACCTTAGAGACTAGCCTTCTGCTTTTAAGTGGCAATGTATTAAGTGATGCTAAGGCAGTTTCCATGTCAAGAAATCTCTGGTAGGGAAGTGTGCTTACCTCAAGTAATTTCTTAAAATCTTGCAAAGACCCTGGAGCAGTGCAGGCTGCTGCAGTTTGGTGATCTTCTAGACACAGAACTCTCCAAGCCCGATTCCTCTTGTGCTTTCATTGCACTCGACGTAAGTACATCTCCAGGTCTTTCTGTATTAATGAGAAAAAACATCAAAGAAGAAAGGTTGGATTTCCAATAGATGGATTTTTTCAAAGCTACTACAGGCAGCTTTCCATAGCATTTGCTGTGTTCTAAGAAGTATTTACCAGACTAAAGTTTCTTATCTTAAAAATCAAATAATTCATAAAACAAACCTTCAGACCCAACAAACCTGTTGTTTGTCCTGCCAGCATGAACAGGAACATTTGTGTCTGAGCTGTATTGCACATGGGTTTTATGCAAAATTAGCCTTGTGTGCAATGGTTTTTGTTCTCTGCCATTGTGGCATATGGACTTGTACAGGCACTAGCCTTGTCTAGCAAGTGTTTGGCACAGACTTAGCATTTCTCCTTTTCTGTTTTTCCTGAATTGCTAACAGCTCCAAGTGAAAAGTGGCTGCTGGGCTGGTGGAGGGTGATACACTGAACCAAAAAGTTGTTTGACTGGCAAAATGCGTGGCATGGTCTTTCCTTCACGGAGGTGGCATCTGCTTAAAACTTGGCAGGATTAAGCAGGGCGCCCCTAACACACACAGTGTGTGCAAGCAGGACGTTCAGCTGATTCTCTCACTGATAACCAGTGAGCAACGTTGATAAGCTTTTCCCCTAGAATTTTTTCTTCTTGTCTAAACCTGTTTTCTGAGTTCTGGTGAACTAATTAATATGCACAAATTTCTGTTCCATTGATGTGAGTGTGTCCATCTGAGAGATAAATTTCTCTTGAAGAAAGAGAAATACTGGATTATGTTGCTAGTGACAGATGCTAATCTCTGACAGTACTGGGCACAGTGATAAAGTAATCAAAGCATCTCTCTGTTTTCTAAAGTGAATGGAATGACTCCACTAATGCCCACTATCAGTGAGGCTGATGAACGTTAAGTTGTCATTCTGGAAAACCAGAGGCACAGCCTAAAATCATCCCCATGCCCTTGGTCTGCAGTAGAATGAATGCACTGTTAGCTGTTAAATGTATTTTAATTCAAATGTGTTTGCTACAGGAAAAAAAAAGACAGGAGGTTGTGTTTTGCATTGTTGAGAGCCATGGATCTTATTCAATGCATTCTGAGATGATATTCAAGACAGAAATGGGTCCTCACAAGCTACTAGCTGTGCTCCTGGGCTGTGAGAATGCATTTCCTGTTGTTTTTCCTTCTTCTCCCTTACTATGATGAGGACAGAGCTCTTGGTAGATAGTGCACATGAGAAATAGGACTGTCAGGCTGAGTGCTGTGAAAAAGTATTGCCTTTGTAAAGTGTGGCTACCATGTAAGAGCTTATCTGAAGGCTTTTTTTTCAGGGCAGTGTCTTACCTGGGTTTCCAAAAAAGATCATGCATGGCTCAAACCTTTATTCTATTCCCTGCCCTAATCAAAGAGATCAATTTGCTTTGCCTTCTCAGCATGGTACTGAGAACAGGAATTGCAATTAATCTTAATCTGTGCTCTGATATCATCTCGCTTGAATTCTTATTTTTTTTTGGTCCACTTCTAAAAGGTCAAATGTTTTTGCTGATGTAAAATGTGTTACGAGATCAAATAAATGAATGCTCATGAAATGCTTCTGCAGAAAGCTGCATGCAGCAGATAATTTGTGTGTGTTCATTTCTCTGTTAGATAAATGCAGTTGTAGTATTTCCTGTTTTACTTGTTGTTCTGGAGCGTTGATGCTTAGGAGGCCTGGACAGAGGGGTCAGCAAACAACAAATTAGGGATTGCTTTTATATTCTTCTGGTTGGGTATCATTTATGTCTCCATTTGGCTTTGAGGATGCCTGTTGACTGCCTTCTCCAGCTGTCGTGCTGCAGTGCTAGGAAGCTGATCAGAAAATAAATGTTTGGCATAAGATTATGGGAGGGAAGCAGTAAAGCTGCTGGTTTGTGTATTTACGGTCTGTGCTGAAGAAAAAGAGAGGGGTTTGCACCGTTTCATTGCAAATCAATGAAACCAACGTTTCAGACACAGCCTCTGTTTTCTCATTCACAAATGAGGTAAAGAGATTGCCAGTCCTTCCTTGTGCTTTCCTCCAGATGGTCTGTCCGACGTAATCTGCTTCTTTCAGACAGGGCTTGGTGCTGTGCCTTGGAATCCGATTGCATTTGGCCCCAGAAAGAGCACACTTAGTCTCCTGCTTCCGTGAACTTGGAGGACAAGGCTCACAGATTCCAGGTTCTGAGATCCGTTAAGGCTGGGATATAGGAAATCGGCTGCTGAGTCAGGGGTTTGGATTCTGGGGACAGCTCTGTTGTCTTGTGGCTGTAAAGGTTGGTGCTTGGTTAGTTCAGGATGGCTGGGATGTGTTATTTGCATCTAATCAGCAGAAAATAAGGAAGGGCTCTGCTGTATTTTGCATCTTGTTTCTGCTCTGTTGCAAACTTAGGGTTCAGTCCCCACAGTGGCCCTCACCTTGGAGGGGAAAACAACGTGTCTGATGCAAAACTTACCCCAGTTTTGACAGTTCTGGTGCACGTGGAGAACTGGGGTGGGATACAGGTGAAGAGTGCCTGGTTTCTCTTACTTCTCCAGTTTATGTAAAAGACAAATCTTGCTGAAATAGAGTTGCAGCTGTGTACCACCCAGTGCACAGGCAGTCTGCTTAGCTAAAGGTTGGCTGGATAAATTCTTGGCAAGGAGGTTTAGTTACTAACAAGCTGGGAAGTGAGCCCTTCTGTGTCAGGATGGGTCTTCCAAAGCTCTTGCTGTAACTTTAATTGGAAAAGGTTAATCTGATTAGTTAGTGTTTGTGAAGAGCTTAAAGGATGAAAAGTGCAATGTAAGTGCTGACTGTTATGATCATGATAGATATGCTTTATCAGCAGCTCACAGGATGAGCAAGACTATTTTTCCCATTTGACTGTGAGGGAGCTGCCTTTTGGAGAGCAGAAGAAAAATATTTCAGAATAAAAAAAAACAAACCAAAGGATATCCTGTTGCCTTACTGGTGTCTACCTCCTGATGAGCACTGTGCATGGTCATAATATAGTCAACATTTGACTGCACCAAGTGATGCCTGTGATGACTCTCCAGTATAATGCTTGTACTGGGAAGCTTGCAGATAGCATGCCTGGCTTTCAGGGATTGTCCAGCTGGCAGTAGGTTCAGTGGGTAATGCTTTCAGAAACGCTGAAGCAACTTGAATGCCTTGAATCTCCTTTTTTTGACTTAGGAGAAGTGTTGGAAGACAGGGCTTTTCATAAACGGCGCTTTGCTACCTAGGTGATGAGGGGTTTTTTGCTGTCCGACAGTGATCACACACGAGGCTTCCCAACAGGCAGCAGTAATAGATCTGCAGTTTTGTTGTTGTTTTCAGTATGACTTGGACAGTTCTGTCACGATGAGACACTTCTGACTGACGCTGACACGGGGCAAAAGAGATCGTCTAAATGGGATGCTTATGAGTTTGGCATCCTACACCCCTTTTTTGGGTCCTTCCTTCAGTTCCCCAATTGATTTTTCCTTGCTGTTTTGATAGCTTCCTATCCAGAGGGATGTGTTTGCTTAGCACAGTCCTGCTCCATCAGTTTGCTGCAGCGCACCTTGAGCTGCTGAGGAGTGGCTGGTGCTTTCTCGGGGGAGGCTCGGCAGCAGAGCCAGCTTAACACGCAAACTCCAGGGAGCTATTTCAGCAGTGTAGCAACATAGTGACCTGGGCTGGCTTTATTCTAACCTGGAAGATTATCAGCTGTGCTTCAGGCAAGTTACTCACACCAGCTTAGAGACCAGCTCTTAAGCTCTTGTACTTTTCTATTTTGTGCGCTTCAGAACTTTCCGTTGCAGGTCAGGGGTGGGGGTTATATTTCTTGGTTTTCTTGGGGTTTGGGGGGGTTGGTGTTGTTCCAGTATTTGGTACACAAAGTGCAGACTCAAAAACTCAACAGAATCACATGTTTTATGGAGAGGAGAATAGTCATGGGAGGAACAGCCAGAGTTCATGATTAATTTCTAGAGCATGCATGCACGCCATGTATCAGGGAGGGAGGGGAGCTGCTTCCTTTATCCTTTATACTTCTTCCATCCTCAAAAGAAGCATTTGTAGCTGCTAAGCTTTATAGATGTGGGATCTGAATAACTGATTTCTGCCAACAAAAAGAGACTCAGACTTGAGCTGCCTTGCAGGTTCTGCCAGATGACATTGGATAGTAAAAAGGTGTTTCCATCCTCAGTAGGATTTTTAACTGTCCCTTGCTATTGAGTCTAGTCTTTGGAGGGTGTTCCTTGCTTTGACTGCTGTCAGATGTTCCAAGTTAAAAAAAATAATATACTAGAGTGCCCTTTTATAGCGTAGTTTCTACTTTCAGAGCTTGCAGGGAGTTATAAGGAGCGTGATGAAGTAATCCTCCATTTCCCATGTGGAAACTAGGGCAGAATGGAGAGAAGAACTGGTTTGGTGACTCCTGCACTTTCCTGGACTGGTGTCCATCTCCTAGCTTTCCTGTGTTCTTCCGGGGTGTCGTGTCCATGAGTCACCCAGAGCAGCAGCCGGCAGGGCTGATGCTGGGTCCTGACTTTCTCCCCAGCTAACAGGGTGGTGCAGGGTTGGAGCTTGATGTGTGCGGTTCCCCAGAGGTGTTTAGGAGACTAGGCTTCATGAGAGTCACCTTTTTAGCATCTTTGTGGCTCTGTAGTCACTTCCAAATCCATTAGGTGTTAGAGTAGAGATTGTGAGTGTTGGAGTGATAGGAAGATGTGAGGGCAGTCAACAAGTCAGTGGCTGAGCTGTGAACAGAACTCTGTCCTCCTTGATCTAATCCACAGACATCACACCCATCTCCTGGCTGCTCTCACTCTTCCCTGCTCACTTGATGGAACCCTAAATCCCCCTGTGGACTAAGAGACCATTGTTGCCTTTGAGCTGAGCGTTCTGTCTCTGTTCTTTGTTTTGAACTTAGGTTGGTGTGAAGTCCACTGCTCCTTCTGTCCGAATCTCTTCCTCTGAAGCGGTCACCAGCGTGTGGAGCCTGCCCCACACCCATCACCTGCCAAACCACGGCCTTTACCTGTGTCTTCCGGTGTTTCCCGTGCGACCCGTCCTGCGGGAGTGCCTCCTGGGCCACCCCAGAGTTCACGCAGCGCTCAGTGGCTCCAATGGTGAAGATGACAAGGTCCAAGACTTTCCAGGCATATCTGCCTTCGTGCCACAGGACCTACAGCTGCATTCACTGCAGGGCTCATCTTGCCAACCATGATGAGCTCATTTCCAAGGTACGTGCATGACCTCACCTGCAGGTGCTGGGTGGACGCCTCCTCCCTGGGGAGCGGAAGGGTGCGTTCGCTCACATTGCAGGTCAGTTGCTGTTGGAAATCACTGGCGCCACAGTTTTTGCTTGGAAAATGGGCTCTCAGCCTAAAGCATCTATTTGTGAGCTGCCGTTTTTGTTTCAAGTGAACTTGAAAATAGCTGGAGGGGACAGGTGTCCAAATTTGGGCCTCTGGAGTGCTTACAGGTGGTCTGTCTCTTCCCATGGTACCACCTCTTCCCTCTCCAGCTGTAAAACCACTCTAACTGATGGCTGGGACTGTGTGAATTACTTTCTCAATGCTTCTTGTTCGTGTACATGCTTGTCAGTGTAGCTAAAGGGTTGTTGCATGATCCTGATTTGGAGGTGAAGCGTCTGGAAATGTTCTGTTAAACTCTGAGCTGTACCAAGCGACTACACTGATGCCCGTACTTAAGGGAAGGTTCTCTGATGCTTCTTCTGAGATGTAAGATGGCTTTCCAAGGACTGGCACGTTGTTGCTCAAACCCTTGTATTTTTGCCACATCAAGATGCTTTGCAGTGAAAAAGCAAGGGGTGGCTGGTAGGATGTGCTCTGAGCTAGGAAGGGTGGAAGGATTCTGTCCTGTATTCTATTCTGTTGATTGCAGGGGGAAGCATCTTGAGGATAAACTAAATGAAAAGCTTTCAGAGCCAATAAGTCAGGGGCCTTTGATGCACTGGGAACAGACAAGTAAGAGGAGTTCTTTCCAAAGTGTGAAAACTGAACTTTCTCAGAGTGTCTGTTGGAGTCTGCAGTGCCTGGCTGTGGTCAGGCATCAAGTTTCCAGGTTTTGGCTGCCTTGGCAATCAACTGCTCCATGAAGTTTATTCAGCTTATAAAACTTGTGTTCAGAAAAAGCAGACACACCATAAGATTTATTAGCTGAGATGAGAGGAAATTGTGCCGTGAGCTCTGTGTGTGCACATGCAACTTAAACCAGTTCAGCTTCTTGGAGCAGCCTTGAGAGAAAGGCCAGGATCAGAAGGGACAGAGGTGCTCTCCCTGTTGGAAAGTGTGTAGTGCTTCCCCTTTTCCTGTTTGCACAGAAAAGATTAGAACCTGTCACCTTGCACCACCGGCATCTGTCCTCACAGGGCTGACATCTCAGCAGCTATGGAGCAACTTTTGGATTCTCCATGTTGGGTGCTCAGACCCATCTTCCGTTGGAGGCCATCTCCTTCCTTTTTCTCTTGGTAGTTGCATGAGCCAGGTCGATACACACTTCTGATGTTGTCTCCATGCCAAACAATTAAATTTGAGTATTGTGGTATGAATAATGCTGGTTGCAGACTGCTTCAATTTTGGTTTTTGCCGTTTCTGAATAGGCAGGCATCCTCTTAGGCTATCACTTGTGAGTCATTCTGGGCCTCGTGTGGGGGCTCCTCTTGTTCTGGTACAATTTCAGTGGCTCTTAGCAGAGCTGTCCTTGAGGGACCGCAAAGCCTCAAGCTTTTAAAGAGGAGAATGTTGTACATTTCTTTAATAGAGAGAAGTTTCGAAACATAAATGACAACAACAATCTGTGCCCAGGTCTGGATGTGAAATCCATCCAGCCTCTCAGACCAGCTATGTGACTTCAGGCTTCTGTGCTTGGTTGAGAGACCTGTAAAATGGGGTAGTCACTCCCCTGCTTTTCCATTGAGAGAGTTGTTACCAGATGGATTTTGTGTTGGGGCACAATATGCTTTACTGAATAAAAAAAGGAGACTTGTTTTACTTACTGTTTTTATGGTGGATTAGAGTTTGTGCTCTGCTTTTTTTTTTTGGCATGGCTGATCCCAGCCAGGGAAAACATGAGGCTGTACATTCCCAGTGCTTTCATCTTTGACACTTCCTTCCATCTCCATGATCAGTCTTCCCCCCCTGTGCAATGCAGCCAGCTTTGCAGGTAAGGAGCTTCCAGCAGGGCAGTGTCAGTGCTACAGACTGCTTGGAATTTGGGTTTCCAGCCATCAAGTAACTGCCCAAGAATGCTGACTGCTAAAATATGGACACAGGAGGGAAGGTATGAAAGCTCAATATGAGGCTATGATGGGTACTGAATCGTGGAACTACAGTGTGCTGCGGTGTTTGTTATAAAGTTCATTGTAGGCTGTGGTGTAGATTTGTAATGGTGTTGGCACAGCATTGTGATGGAGCACTAGTGGGTCATGCAACTTGAATGCAAAGGGTTTGGGGTTTTAGGTTTTATTTCTCAGAGTTATAAACTTTAATAAGATACATTCTTTGTATAATTGAAAACCTTACAAAAGTAATTGTGCAATCATAATTTGTGCAACTGGCCATTAAACTGAGAACAGAAGGGCAGTCCCTGCCTCAAGGGGTTTCCAATATGTGTAGAGACTTTTTTCCCGGGCAAACCTAAATAGACATCTTTTTATCTGTTTGAGTTAGGTTTTAAACATCTCCCTGAGGCCTTCGGCAGTTCTTTCATCACAGCCTTATATTAGCATCTGAGAACCAGGCAGTGTGATTGCCGTGCTTGTTTTCCATATGAAAATGTGGCAAACGGAAGGGAAAAAAAGAAGTGCCATGAGGACTGAAAAGGGAGTGGGAGATTTTGTCAAACCGGAGTGTTTCTCAGTCTGCAGTGTATCCCATCTTGAACCTGACTATGTCACTTTAATCAAAACAGCCCAAATGACACCATCTTTGGAAACGTTCCCTAGAAAACAGGCTTTTATGTAACAGCAGGGTGTTGGTGATTTGGCTTGATGAAATTAATTCCTCTATTCCTTTTTGCCCCGAGTTGTGCAGAGACCACATGAGAAGAGCTGTACTGCTTTGCATCCCGTGAGCTTTTAGCTCCTTTGGATAAATACAAATTGCAGCGCTGGCTCGTGCCGTTGGCTGGAACCCCAGCTGGAGCTGAATCCCAGTATTGTCCTGTGTGGGTCCAGGCTTTATTTCCTCCTCATCTCTGAGCTTCCCCTCTCAGCCCTTCAGCACCAGTGTTAACTTACTCTCACTTTTAAGTGTTTTGCCAGGACAGGGTATCTGAAACTCTGACAAATACACCCTGACAGGGCAGTTTTTTGCTTTCTTTTCTACTTGGGGAGAACCTTGTGCATTAAAATGGGTAGAAGGTTTCTCAATAAGCCACTGCTATTTAAAGAAAGTAATCGATGCTGAGGCTTTTAAGAAAACCTGAAGCTGTTACATGAAGCCAGTTACTAAAACGTTGCCTGCTTGCTTGGTCTTTTATCTTCTGCAGCCAGAGGGAGAAAGTGGTTTAGTATGTCTGATTTGTAATAAGATCTAAATTGTGGGTTGGATCGTCTGGCCAAGAAAGGTCTCATTGACTTAGGAAGTATAAGGTGATCAGAAAGATTGGGTGGAGCGAGTAACTAGTTTTCCTTTATATGTTGCTTTGGTGCTTGGATTAGCATGAGTGGAGGTTCTTGTTCCCTTGTAGCAATGGATGATTTAAAAATCTGTGCCAAATTTAGTACATACTCTTGTTTCATTGCTTTTTCCAATGCCTAAATGGACTGAGGCTTTGGGAACTCAGCCTCACCCTGCAACAGATTCCTGTGTGACCTTGAGTAAGTCACTTAATGTCTTTGTTCTTCCTTTCCCAACCTGTACAATTCAAATGCGGCTGTTTCGTCCAGTCTGCTTGGAAGATAAAGCTTTGGAGCAGGTACTGTCTGCTCTTGTGAATTAGTACAGCACGTCCTAATCCTCTTTGGCTTTACTGTAATAACAAAAATACTGTGCCAGGCGACTGTAGTTAAAAAGCATATTTCAATAGCTTCCAATTGCCAAAAAATAAGTAAAAGATAATTGTTGTTACACTTACCCTTCCCAGACACAACATCCCATGGTTTTTAGAATGCTTAAGAAAAATATATATATTCAATTAATCAATGGTGGCAAAACCTCTCCAGGAAGGAGATAGAGGGACTTTTATTGCCTTGTGCATGGTTTTCTAATGGGGCCTGGGGGAACAGGTAATGTAATAGACATTCAGCAGTGTAAATATCTCTTCTCTTTCTCAAAGTGGCAGATGCGATGCTGGTTTCTACCTACTCTGTGCTACTCAAACTCATTGTCAGCCTTTTCTGTTTGCATGTGCATGTACCTGGTGTCCAGTAGGAAAGGATGGGAACAAGAGCAGAAGGATACAGGTCAAATGCAGCCGTGTTACTGTCTTGCTGAATTTTTTTCGCTTCATGAACAAATAATTCAGCAGAAATGTCCTTGATTATGGAAATATGTAGGGAATGTCTTGTGGGCGTCCTGCAGTTTCTTTTTTTTTTTCATGAATTACTGCGATCCAACTGCTAAACATTATGCAGTGATGTATCCTCTGAAGTTAGCCTAAGGCTTGCCAAGGAAGTTTAATGTTTTCCTTTGATGTCTGCACGAGACCCTTACTGAACATGAATGTGAAATCCTGCAACACAAAAGACTGCAGCTCTTCCAGCATAACAGAATTTAGAAAAAATAGGAAACCTGTGTGTGCCTGACTTTCTCATTTGGGGTTAGGTTGCTAGATAGGGAACAGTTAGAAGCTTTCTTTTTTATCTTCTTGAAGGAAGTTGCAAGGTTTATAGGCGAACCTTGCTCCCAACCATAGAGGTCTGGCTGCTTTCCTGACTGGCAAATTCTGGAGCCTGAGCTGTTGGTACCAACAGCCTCTTGGTGAGCTTTATGGTGCATTGAAGAGCATCAAACTTTCCTTGGTGTTGCAACTGGGGATCTGAAAAGGATTTGGAACTTTGGTACTGGCTTTCAGATCAGCTGGGGATGAATTTGGCAACTTCAAAGCGAGAACCATGTATAGGTGAAGTAAGCAGCAATTGTTGACCTTTTTGGGTTGGTGTTTCCCCCTTGGCCTTCTTTCTTTCTGGGTATGTGGGGAAGGCAGTGTGTAATGCTCTTTATTTTTCACTGCTGATGAACCATCCAGTGTTTGTATGTCAGTTTGCCTTGAAGACATGAAATTATTTGCTGGGTGAGGGGAGCATGCACACAAGCTAAAACAATAACCCTAAAAATGTGAAGTGGTTGTTACAAAACATTAATCTAATGGAAAAAAAAAAAGAAGCATTTAGTAAATTTAGTAAGTATCCAAGACTAATAAAGTGAAAATCCTGCATTTCCATCACTGGAAAAAAACTGGGGTGGGGTGGGTGTGAGGCAAGTATTCCCTTTTCATGGGTAAAGTTTTCATTACATGGGGTTTCTTCTTGCTTTAAAAGTAGATCTTGTTTCTTCACAAATATTAAGTTCCCAGCTTCACAGTAATGAACTCTTAAGGCCAGGAGGCGCTATCACATCTGACCTCCTCTAGAGCACGGGCCAGTGGATTTCATCATGATTGCATGTCCTTCAGAAAAAGCATTTAGTCTTGATTTGAAGACTTCAAGAGGGGAAATTCACTGTTCCCCATGGTCATTTTTTCCAATGGTTAATCATCCTTACTATTAGAAATTGGAGACGATGAATTTAGATTTGTCTGGCATGTGCTTCCCGTTATGGCCATTATTTTCTTTCTTTTGCTAATGATATAAAAATGGTAGCTACTATAGGCCTTTACATCAAAGGTTCTGGTACGTAGTAACCAAGGTCACTCTTGATGACTTTTCTGATAGGCTAAACAGATTCAGCTTTGTCTCTCAGGGTGAAATGTTATTTTTTCCAGTTCTGTATAATTTTTGTGGTTCTCTTCTACATCTGTAGTGTTTCAACATCTTTTTAGGAATGGAAACAAGGCTGGTCTCATTGTTCCAGCATCAGATTTACAGCCTGCACATTTCCTAATTGTATTAGCCTTACTGGCTCAGCCCCACACAGTGAGCTTCTGTTCATTTGTTTGCTGTTAGCTCTTCATGCACCAGGTTTATCAATTTTGTGCACATTTTCTAGCAGCTGTCCAGTAGCTTTTGGATTCTGCTTTTCAGCTCTTGTTCCCTAATGAACTGTCACTTTTAGGTATTATTTAGAGCTTGCTCTTAATTACAAGTGTTGCTAGAGTTCAAGCTGTAAGTGCTGAAGAGCAAAGCAGTTCTGTGAGAAGTCATTAGAGGTTTTTTTTCCTTCTTTTTTCCCTGCTGTGAAGTTGTGGCAAGGTTTCTTGTAGTTCTTGGCTTCCATTAAGTTTGAAATTAAGTGCGAGCTGAGGGGTTTTCACTTCTCAGTAGGACAATGTGTCATCAAAGTTGTTAAATGGGAGCCTTTTCCTTCAGCATCCTGTCAGGAGACTGAGCATTGGTTGGGTGGAGATGAATCCCACAATCACACTCCTTCCCGGGACACCTTCAGTAGGTGCATTGGCATTGGATGTCCTTGCTGTGGCTGTGTTGCAGCAGGGAGGAGGGGACTGGGTCTCAAAAGCTGTCCCTTAAATACCTCTCATCACCTCTGAGGAGCCTTTATTTGAGAGGGAATAAACAAACAGAAATGCCCTTTGCAGGAAAAAGTCAGGATATGAAATCTGAGCTGTGGAATGAGGATTTGTAATACCTATTCGGTAGTACAGCTACCTAAATTAGATCTGCCTGTCCTGTGTAATTGCTTCCTCTGGGGTTTACCCTACAAGTTACTGTGCTCCCTCAGTTCCTACTGTCTGTAGTGGGAACCGAAGGCAGTCAGGATCAGGCCTGTTATTTAGTCAGGATGTGGTTAATAGAAAAGCCCAAGGTAGTTTGTACTTCCTTGAATAATTGTGTTTATATAGCAATTAATTGCTATGTGATTTTTAAAATATTTCATTCTGGTCTAAAAAAATAGGGAGGAAAAATGTAGTAATTCAAAATGGTTTAGAATTCCTTGTCAGGGAGGAGGGACAGGGTATAAATGGATTTTTCTAATCCATCACTTTCTTTATGGAAATAACTCTCCTTTCATCTGCTGCTTCCTCTGCCTCAGAATTGATGACCTGGGCATAAATAAAATATTGTTCACATTTATTATCCAGGGAACTGCCAGGGACGAAGGACAGTGAATCATCAGGGTTTTTGCTGCAACTGCTGCAAATCCTGAACAACAGGAGCACGGAGTTGATCAGGTCTGAGCCTCCCTGGGTTCGCTGGGTGTTTCAGTTGTTGGCCCCTGCAGTTGGAAGAGGAGGAAATGCCAGCAGGCTTGAAGGCTTGCTGAGGGGGGGAAATGCCCTATGAACTTCCCGTGCAGGTGTGTACTTGTGATCTCATTTATAGTTGCAAGAATGAGCCCAGGAAAATCGCAGACATGAGTGTCACAACTCTGGTTTAGTTTGTAATTTAGTCACACACCCACAAGTGTGAGGGCCATGCTGGGTTGTGGGATTTTTTCCACATATTGCCTCTTGGGGAGAAGACCCTGACTTCTCAGGAGGAGTCCCTTGCAATAATTTCTATTGCAGTCTTATTTTGTAGTAGCAGGAAATACTGTCAGAGGGCTCAACATCTGTGTTATGGGAGCTGTTATGTCTGCCAGCAAGAAGCAAACTCTGGCCTCTCCTGGAAAGGGGCCTCAGCATCCGTCTGTCAGAGGTGTTTGGCCTGACGGGTTTTTCTCAGCAAGCAGAATTGAAATGGACAAGGACTGAAACTTGAGTGCGCAAGGGAACTCCACCCAGAGTCCCCTCTCTTAAAATACTCAGTGTGTTTGAGTGGAAATCACAACTGTCAGAAATAAGTAGCAATAATGGAGGTAGAAACTGAAATTGTCTTTACCTGAAACATGGAATCTAAAAATTTCCAATGATTTCTCTCCTTTCAGCAGTGATTGCCACAGAAGGAATGAGTTCAAATCAGATTAAGTTTAGCTGCTTGTGGAGCATCTAAAGTATGAACACTTCGATTCCAGTCCAGCTCTGAGAGGAGAGGCTGGGCAGAGATGCAGGCGTGGGTGCACACATCTACCTTGGTCCTGTTAGTGGCTGGGCCTGTGCCACACTCTGGTGTGGCTGACAAACCTCAGTGTCTGAGGACCCGTTCAATTTCTATAGAAGGCACATCTACATCAATAAAATAACTTTCAGTACCATCACCTTTGTTTTATAGTAGGGATGAACACATTCAGAACTTGAGCAACAGATTGAACAAAGAAAGATAACTTCTGATGAACTTTCTGAGCAGGAAGGTGTACAGACGGCAGCTTCACCTCACTGCAGCGGATCTTATCCAGGGGCAGAGAAGAGCTGCTGCCCTGGATGGATTTGCTTTTGCTGAAAAGCAAGTCTGCTCTCATCGTCAGCATTGGCACTATTGTGAGCTTAGCGGCTGTATTAATGGAATACAGTGTTCCACTGATACATGCACAGTCGCTATTATGCTGCTAATTAAATAACTTGTTGCATTAGCAGTTTCCATCTTCCATCCCAGTTTGGTCTTGTGTTTATCTCTAAAACCCATACAGTAGCAATAATTAATGTGGAAAGAAAGGGCTGTACCCTCTCCTGAGCACTCCTTTTTAAAGTGACTCAGTTATGGGATGCTGTAGGCTGGTATCAACCGACAGAAAGACAGCAGCACTCAAAAATGGGGGAGAAACCCAACAAATTGCAGATTCACCAGAATAAAATGCATTATTTTTTTTTCCATCTCCACATCCAGAAAGACAGCACTGGGCTTTGTTGTCATTTTCTGTAATTTTTCACGGTAAATAACAAAGTGCTTCTCTCCATATTGCCCTTCTATGTGCCAAAATGTAAAGGCTTGTGTTCGATGGGTATCACTGGTGACTTGGGTCCTGGAGATGTCAAACTTTTCTCAGCTTCCTGCAGGTCTGGCAGGGAATGGTGGTGTCTGTTGGGAATGAAGCTGTGGTGGATCGGGATTAGTCAGCACTAGGGCCCCAGGCCCAGCATGAAGCGTCCCCCCTGGCTGGGTTGCAGAGAAGAGGGGGGACTCTGTCTCATGTGTTATTTGTTGTAAAGGCGATTACTCTGCTACTGCATCTGCTTTGTTTCCCATGGTACTTCCAGCCTTTTCATCTTATAATCAAGTTTTGAAGCACAACAGCAGCAGCAGCCAGAAACCATCAAAATCACAAGAGAAAGCCCCAAAATATTGTGAAGTTTTATAGAAGTAATAAATTTGGTGTATTTTTTTTTTGTCTTCAGTTGTTTGCGCCTTCAGCGTTCACATTTTGAAATTTCACTTTGAAGTCTGGGGGCTAGAAGCACATTTAAAAATAAATAAGAGCAGAGTCCAGGAGCCCAGGGCTTTAATAAGGAAGCTGAGTAGCAGAGGACTCATGATAACATGATGAGATTTAACAGCATTGAACGGAGTCGAAGCCTGGAGGGAAGCCTGCCAGGCATGTTGGAGGGAGAAGGGGCCAGAGCAGTTTGAGTCTACTCTCTGAATTTTGACATGCTTTACAGAGCTTTGCTCAGGCTTTAGCTTAGCAGAGCAGTGGCTTAAATTGTGTTAGAAATTTATGTACTTGTGGAAAAACAAAAATCTTAATTCGTTTCCGAAACTACTGATCTTCATTAATTGCAAAGCCTCCAAACAGATCTCTCCTCTGCAACTGCAATATAAAATTTGCCTTTGAAAGAAATCTCTCACTTTCCCCTCTGGTGCTAATGGACAGTTGTAGTGACACATGAATTAATAACTGGGAATTTGCTCCTGGATCCTGACCCATTTAAATCGGTACGTGCAGCCTCTCTGCCTGGGAGCAACGCAGCCCCCTCGGAGCATTGGTGTCACCTTCGTGTTGTGCTGACGTGCGTTTGAGAACCGCTCTGATGAACAGGGCAGAGCCACGTTTCATGGCTCGTTTCTGATGGGATCGGGTGTCTGCATGGTCCTGTTTGTTACAGTGCTGATTTTTCTTCCTCTCAGCTCCTACAAATATGGAAAGATGAGAGAATCTCACTTAAACAAACAAAACCCCCTATTCGAAGTCCTTATTTTAAAAAATAGAATTCAACTACTACTTAAATCTGCCTGAATTTTGAGCCAAGCTGAGTATTTTAAGGATTGGGAAGGGGGAGGCTGGCATGTGGCACTGGAACACTTGGATTTCAGAGCACAGCAGAGTCTGTGATGTGAAAGCTACGTGAGCGCTAAAGGGCTCTTGTAGGTTCAAGTAGGTCTGAAGATGGCTTCACCTGGCAGTGACAACTCACTTCTTTCAGCCTGTTTGGGAAGTCTGCCCTTCTGGTTGTGGCACAGGGGACAGAGGGCTTGGACCCAGCTCATGCAAGTGTTGCGTTTGGGTTGTGAAACAGTTCCAAGGGCTAAAGGTTTTCCTCTTGCAAGCAAAGCTCTTTCACTTCAAAAACAGGCAAAAGTGGGATGTAACAGAAGCGTGAGGCTCTTCATTCGCTGATCATTTGCTCTGTTACATTGACCTTTTCCCTCACAGTGTCACTGTACAGAGGATTTATGTCACAGGAGACAGAGGTGATGCCAGCAGGATACCCTGTTGGTATTTTTGCAGGTGTGTGTTTGGAGCTTTTGCCCTGTCTGGCCGCAGTCTCTCCCCACCTATCCTGTGCTGCGAAAGTGCTGGGTTGGTTCCTGTTAGAACAAAAGGCTCTTATCAGAAACATGGCTCACCCCTGCTTGTGTGAGGGCAGGAGGGGGTTGAAGGAACACCTGCTGCTGCCAGGAGGCAGAATAAAAACCTGCAATAACGTCTCCCATCAGAATTTAAAAAAATATTCTTGTTACATCTTTCATCTTTCCAGTCTGTGCACCTTCCTTCTAACAGACCACATAACCTGAGCCACCAACACGATGTAAAACTGCTCGGATGAGGCTGTTCCTGGGATGAAACACATCAGGCTTGTAGTTACTCACTGTGTATTCACACACCAACGTAAGCTGCTGGGGAATAAGGCCGTGCTGAATTAATTGAATTACTTCAGAGATGAGTTTGGTCCACTAATTCCGTATCGACGTCGGGCTTTAAATAGCATTAAGGACCCACGTTAAAACTCAATTAAAGCTCAGGAACATGGTTTGAACAGGGTAAGGTCACATCTGTGCATGAGGTGGAATAATGTAACCGGTTCCCTTGACATGGGTCTGTATCTCACATAATCAGCACAAAATTGAATCTCAGTTTAATTTGATCATTTACTGTCCCTTCTGTGAGGAAGCACAAGGTGGAATTAATGAAGCCTAAGGAGGTCTGTGTAGTCTGCATGGATACAGGGACCAGCTAATTGAGCTCATGCTCCCTTGGGAAATACCTGAGATAAGTAGATGGTTGAAATGGCTCATGCTGTCTAGGGCAGCCCCCACAATCTGCAGCAGGTATTTTTGTAGTTACATTTTCCCAACTTCCTTTCTACTGCACAGTGACTCATGAGTAACCTCCTCACAGAGTCATTGTTACCAGGCATAGCGGTTCCTATAAGCTCATGGGCTTACCTTTTAAATCAAATCATTATTACCATAATTAATAGGGTTTAAAAGGTGCCATTAAGGCAGAGCTCTGTGTTATTGATTGTTAGGTGGGATAGCAGCAGATAGGAATTGGGATTAAGTACTAGAGGGAGCAGGATGAGTTTGAGAAGGGCCTGTGTTTTAGAGCCTATCTTTATAGGTGCTCCAGTTGGATTGACATCACACTTTGGTCATAATTAAAGGTCTCCTCTCCCTATTCAGATTGTATTTTATGAGAACATCTCATCCTTAGGTGTATAAAGGCAAAATCAGCAGCAAGAATAGATAAATCCTACAGGCAGTGTTGTGGAAATGACTAGTAACTTAAAAAAAAACAAACGTTGTACATGTAGGTGGGAAGTAAGTGATGAAAGAGCTGTCTCTGAATAGGCGTTGGATGATTTTTTCTCCCACAGATTTCAGTGCCTTTTAAACCCAGGAGTTCATAATACTGTTTCTCTTACTCACTGAAGTGCTCGGTCCCAGGGGGGATATCACAAGCCTAGGAAACATCCTTTTTTTTAAGAATCTGGGTGGCTGTGGTCATTTGGTTTCTCTTGATGCTGCCATTCCACATTGCCCGGCATGTGCCGATGGCCGGTGACCACCAGCGGTGGCTTTGACCCCTCTGTTCCCTGTTTGCATCCTCTCAGTGAGAATTATTTGTAGCTTTCAAGAGGGACACACTCTGTTCCTTTTTCCCTTTGTACCTTTTTGGGACCGGTTGCCTTTTCATTTTTGTTTTATTGGCTTCTTAAACGGCTGCCAGCTGGATATAGGTGAGTGGGGATTTTCAGCCCTGCAAGTCTGCAGAGAACAAGCATCAGTATGGAGCCATTTAGTCCTGGCAACTGCTTCCTATTTTTCCAGATGATTCCAGCCAGCTCTTTTTGTGTTTAGCCTATTGTCGAATGCCGTCACAAAGACTTGGGGTATTAATCCTATCATCTGTTCGGTGTGTGGAACTGCTGAGTGGGCTGCACAGTGAATGAGCCGCTGTAGGTACCGGGGAGAAGGGATATGGTGCGTAGGCGTGTTTGGAGCACATTCAGAATTCATGCCTTTCCCTGGCTGTACTGTTTGATTGTGAAAATTTCCCTCTCTGTCTCCAGTGGCCACCAGTAATGGGAAGGTGCAAGTGCAAAGGTGTGATGGCGGTGGGAAGGCAGGTGGAACGCGGAACAGGCTGCAGTGACGGAGGGGCATAGCCCTTCTCTGCATCTCTGGTTGTCTGCGTGCTGTTGTGCTGCCGAAGAAGGCTCCGAAGGAATCATGCATCTCCCTTAAAGCAAACAGAAGGGTAGATTCAGCACTTCGGATTGAGGCCAGAATATAACAAATGGACTAAACCAAAATGACAGCTCCCAAGGTCACGGGTGTTGAATATATAAGGATTCAGCTTTGAGTCTTGCAGGCTCAGTCCATTTCTAGCGAGCAGAAAGTGTCTGCCACAAAGGGGCTGGCGCTTCTTAGACGCTGGCTGCGTGTTACGCTTCCTTCTGCGGCAGATCTGGTTTAACAGCGTCTGCGAAACCCAAACTCCCTCTCCTGAAGACTGTCTCTCGCTAGAGCTGCAGTTCTGCACTGTGGGTCTTTGCCAGCAAATTTACTTCAAGAACCAGTTCCCCAAATGACTTGTGTCTGCCCCCATGCTGGGATTATTAAGTAGTCTGTGTAATTGCCCTTTAAACTGGATCCATGATATGGTACAAAGAGAAAAAGCTATTTCCCTCAACCCCACCCGCCCCCCACCAAGTATTTGTTTTTAACAAAGAATGATTCCATAGATCTAATTTGGAATCAGCGCAGCTGAAGGGGGCCATAATGAGTGTCTGTAAATTGGGTGACAGGAACTTCGTAAACCGGAGCAGCTGCCAGAGGCGTCTTAACAGGGAGCTTCTGCTGTAACGAGAGACAGCTTTGGCAGGCGAGGATCTGCAGCCAAATAGCTGACTCCAGGCTGGTGCTTCCCCCCACCTGGGTCCTCAAGTCAGCATTCCTTAGGTCCTGCAGCTTTTAGGTGCCTCCACACCCAGGAGCAGGGGAGGTTTTTGAGTGCGAGTAGTCGGGAGGAGAAAGCTGTTGTGTGTTGCACATCTCAAAAGCATGTATTGTGGTGTTGTTTTTTTTTTTAAGAGGGCTCAGGCAGGATGGGGAGGGAGAGCGTTGTTGCTGGCATATACAGATGTGTTTTCAGCCAGACATTGAGCGTTAGCAGCGCAGAGAAAAATATGTGCTTGGGCTTTCAGTGGGAAAGAGCAAACAAAAAAAAATAATCCTTTCCATTTCTTTCAGTTGGAAAGTGATGCCAGGAGCTGTTGTTCTAGAGAATAAGAAGTCTGGATTTATAAGCAGGCATGTGAGATACACCTTTGAATGTGTATAAAGAAAATTCACACAGGAAAAAATGTGTAGCATAGAAAGTAGGTCTTATGTTGACTGGCACTGTTCAGGGAAAACCAAGCCTGTTGTGGAAATCTCTTTGTGTGTTTCTTAAATAAATAAATAACTCAAGAACATCTGTTTGTATATAAATAGATCTGTTTCTTCTGATTCCATAGTGCCCACAGCATGTGCCAGTTTCTTTGGAGTGCCAGAAGAGAAGGAATGTCTTCAGAAGATGTTGAGGTTACAACCCTCAGATAAAACCTGCCTGTGCTACCTTTAGAAAGGTACAGTCAGCTTAGTCTTGCAGAGAGCAAATGCACTGGTGAACTCGAGGTGGCTGCCAGACCTTTCTCACTTCTTTTTATATGATTTGCCAAATGCTTAGTTAGCTGGAGGGTGAATATTAAGACAGGCAGCAGCTCTGAAAGCTAGGCAGTGGGATGTTGAAGAATTCTGCTTGGGCAGGAGATCATTAATGTGATGGTTTTTTTGCAGTGACCGCCCTTAGATCCCCTGAAGTGCTGGCTTGCACTGGAAGGAAGGGCACCTCTGAAAGGATGCTACTGTCCCCTGGGAGCGAGCTGGAAGTGTCCACTGAGCCCCAAACACAAAACTGATGGGTTTGGTTTTGCTGTTTATTAAAGACAGGCCTTTGTACAGCAGTAATGGAAAATCCTATTTCTGTACCAATAAAAACTTTGCTCCCATGGTTTGTTGTTATTGGCAAACCTAGTCACTTTGGTGTTTATGGAAAAGTATTTGCTGGGAAGGACTGGGTGGTTAGCAAGCTTCATCTGCTTTCATTTTGCTTTGATGGCACACAAGCTGCTGTGGGACCTTCTGCTTCATCCTTGTACCCCATCCACAGCCCATCCTTCCACACTGCTATCCCTCTCTGCAGCATGGACAGCCAATGTCCCTGCTCTTTGCTGCAACAAAGTAGTGCCTGAGTCTGGCTTGGACTCTTCTTTCTGGCCTGGGGGGCACCATCATTCCTACTTTACCACACAGGAGGCTGAAACAACGCAGTGTGTGTTTTGTAGCAGTCAGGCTAGACCTAGTTGGCATGTAGGGTATCAGCCAGCTGACAATAACAATAATAAAGAACTTGAGTGCTGCAGAAGGATTAAAAGAAGCTTCTCTAATAAATGGAATTATACAAACATGCTGGAGCCATGTGTCCTATTTAATTCCTGCCCAAGAAAAGAGGCATTCCTCAGGGCGCTGCTTTTGTCTGAGTGAAAGAGATAGCCAAGTGCCTCAGGCATCCTCTCTGAATCCAGAGTGGATGAGGCTCTTCTGTGCCCTGGGTGGCAACTAATACTGGGCTTCAGATTCCTCTGAAGAACAGTTTTTCCCCCAGGACTGGCTCAATATTTTTTTAGCTGGCAGAGCCCTTGCTGCCATCCAGACCTCACAGGCAGCTTTCCTTGCTGGATACATCTCCCTGCCTGCCCATCCCAGGGTGTTGTGTTTGCCCACAGCAATGCTTCTGCTCCCTGGTGAGGAGCCTTTTAAATATGTTCATGCAATTGTGGATTTTTCTAGTGGGCCTTCATCACTTCTGGAGAGCACCGTGGAACCAAGGAGGGCCTCAGGATAAACACTGTGACAAGTTGTACTTGTTCTCTTGTCTTAAGGACGGTGTTAAATCACACCTTTAATGTGTTTTGTTCTCACCTGCTGGTCAGTGAATTTCCCATCTCTGCCTTTCACATGAACAGGAATTGTGATGGAGAGAAGGTCTTACAGGCAGTTACAGAGCTGCTTGCCCTTACCCCAGGCAGCACCCAAGAAATACTCGCTGGAGCTAATGCCTTGGTAGCCCAGCTCTGGCAAATACGTGGCAGCCTCCCTGGTGCAGAGGAGGCAGCTGATTCAAGCAGACGTACGTAGATGTAAGAAGTGAGGTCCAGATCCATCTGCATCCATCTGCTAGTTCTTGAGCATGGCTTTGACTTTGCTTCTCTGTGATTGGGCAAGCGTGGAGATGCGTCCCTAGGGCTGGACTCATGGAAGGGGACAATGTGGGAAGCACAGGGACTTCTCAGAGATTGCTTTATGTGCTGCTCCAGGGTCAGATCACTCTTAAGAAATGACCAGCGTTAGTGGGCCAGGGTTATTAATCCTTGAATGTTCCTCTTCTCTCAAAGCTCTTTCTCCCCCTGTTTTTAGAGTATTTAGTCTGAAATTGTTGCTCATCTATAGAAGCTAAGGTTTTAAGAAGACCATTAAATATTCCAGGGTTCCTGGTAAGGTGCAACGTGAAGAATTAAATGGTCCAGAAAAGCTGCTCTTTGGCTTTCCCAGCTGCTTGCCCCTCAGTGTATACATTCCCTGAGGTATCTCATCAGGTTACTTGCGTGCATAGAGTGGCTGTGCCTTGCTCATAAGCACCAAATGTTTAATTCAGTGTGTGCTTGTCAAAGTACATTAAAAATGCAAGTAGCACTTGCTATGTGTGAGCCAGCTCCTGTAAGGGAGGCACTGTCACAGGGTAACATTACAGGCTTGTCACAAGTGGATCCTGCTGACTCTCCAAAGTGTCCCAGCTGCCAAGACTGTCCTGCCAGGCTGCTACTGCCCTGCTCTCCTCAAAGTGCTGCCTTTTTGTGGTCAAGATCCCAAGAAAACATAGAGCAGAGAGGATGTGCCATGACTGGTGATTATGTGGTGTGGTTTTGCTGCTACGTGGTTCTCTCTTGTCCACCATTATCCAGTTGTATCTCATCCTGTGGTTAGATCCAGTCCTGAAGATCTCCCTGGCGTCAGTGGGAATGTGAAGGTTTGCAGACACCTCAGCAAGGTTAATGTCTTTTGTAAAATCATTAGAGTAGAGGTTGTATTTGAGTGCACAAATAGGTCCCAGTCTCTGGGTTTGGTTCAGCATCCATCTGTGCAGTCTTCCCAAGGGGAATTCACATGTTGTCAAGTGCAGCAGCCGTTTTTGAAAACTGGCAGTGCAACGGGAAGCCTCCAGGAGCAACTTGCTTTTAGAAAAGAGACTCAAATCAATATTTGGCAGCCAGGCTGCATTAGATAAGGTTGAGGCAGTAGTGTGAAATTCATAAACAGAAAATAAAGGGTGAAAATAGATGTTGCTGGGATATAAGAGAGAAAACAGCTTAACTCTTGAAAAGTACACTGCGTTTGTATGGCACTGGAAGTGCTGGTAATGCCAGGTGAAGTTCCCAGTGGGCGGGTATTAGAGCTGGATGCAGTGGCTCCCTTCTTGCCATCTGCAGGATAAGACCTCTGTTCATCAGTGCTCATCTCCTCCTGACATTTTGCTTTGTGCTTCTTCCATCTCAAAGACTGTACCAATGTGCATTTCTCAGGCCCTGGCTAACAGTTGCTGTCACTACCATTGATGCAGCCATTGAGGGCAGGTCCTGGTTTAGCCTTATTTCTACCACCCAGCCAACTGAATTTTGTTTTCTTGCCTTTCAGTCCTTTCAAGGAAGCCAAGGACGAGCATACCTCTTCAATTCAGTGTGAGTATAACTTTGTATGTGTTACCTCTGCATCTCTTGGGATAGAATAAGAAAAGCCTCATGAAGAGAACAAAGGGATAGTCTGCCTTTAGAAAACCTCTGCCTGAGTTTTGGGAGCTTGCTGAAAATGCTTGGAGAAAGAGGCAGGAAACAGCACTCATTCATATTTGATTTTATGTTGAGGTTTCAGATAAGGAGCTAGGAAAAGGTGTTTTTTACATCATCTCATTGAGAAGTAAGATCTAACAGAAGAGTCATTCACTTCCCAGAGAAATTTTGACCAAAGAGTCAAAATTTTGTAACTGCAGAGAGTAAATAATATCTAAATGCAACCTTTTTAGAGGTAGCATAAAAAATAAGCATAATTTTCCCAATAACTGAAAATGGTTTTGGTGAGATCACTGCTAGGATTCCTGTCAGAGGAACTGATTTCAGTTACATTTTTCAAGTTTCCGTTTGGGAAAGTAAAAGTACTATTTTCTCAATTCGAAAATTAAAATCTCTCAAATGCATAATTCGTGCAATTCGGTAGAATGTTATTAATCTTCTGTTCAAAGCTTTATAGAATTTTTAGTTGAATAAAAATTCTGTTTCACCTTTTCATTCTGCTCAGGAACTGTAAGAGGTCTTTGCTTTGGTCACAGCTGCGCTACTCAGTATCCTGAACCTCCTGCTTGTGTTTTTAAATTCTGCCCTGAAATTGCTGTCAGCTTCATTGTAGCGTCGTGCTGTGGAAAAGAGACACTAATAAGGAGCATCTCTCCTTTTTTTCCCCAGAGTTAATGTGGGTTGTGGCCCTGCAGAGGAGCGGGTGTTATTAACAGGATTACATGCGGTTGCAGATATTTACTGTGAAAACTGCAAAACCACACTGGGTTGGAAATATGTGAGTATCGGTACCATTTGTTTTTCCTGTGTACATCTTTGCTCCAGCCCTTTCTGAAGGTGTGTGTATGGTAACGTGCTCTTGAGGAAAGACTGTTAACTTGGGAACCAGAAACGTGGGTCTTTAGCCACATGTGCTTTCCTTCCTGTATTTCCATATTCCCTCCTGTTTTGCGTTTGTTGCATCCATTCACAGCAGGAGCTCTTTATGGGTAACGTATATTTTTTACTAAGAATACGCACTGTGAGCCTGATTTTGGTGGGTGTCCCTTAGTGATACTTAACATAAATGAGGATAACTTCAGTCAATCTTGTGGTTCTGTTGTCTTTTTTCCCAGATAAGATGAGAGTAATAGAATGATCCATATATTGTTAATCCCGTGTCCTTCCCACTGGAAATGAGATTGAACATGAGTTAATCTGTTTGCTGTCTGTTGCTCTTCATAAATTCAATTACCTTCAAATAAGGCTTATGCTACATCCTAATTTCTGCTTCAGGAAGCACGCAGCGTACTTGTTTGTCAAAACATTTTGACCAGTGTCTAAACAAAACATATATTGTATCTGTGGCCTCTGGACAGAAAAAGTCTTTAATAAACCAGTTGAAAGGCTATAAAAAGTAAAGCGTCAAAAATTGATGTGGTAGGAATTCATGCAGAAACACAGCGTGGATGTCACAAATGGAGAAGGACACTAAGTATATAGAGTATTGTGAAAGAAAATCCAAAGTGTTACAAACGTAGCAGTAAGCCCAAGCCTCCCCAGCAACAGAATTATGTTATTTCAGATATGTTTCATGCAGGCAAACAGCACAGCTGAGGGGAGCTGAACTGCTTTTGAGGATGCAGCCTCCATAACGGGGTCCCTCCCAGTCAGGGATCCCATGGACTTCCTGACTCATTCGTCCTGCTGAGCTGAAGCACTGTGTGTGTCTGTAGCTGCAGGACACACCAGTGGAGAGTGGCTCCTTCTCAGCCCACCTTGCCACCCATTCACTCCATCCTACATGAAGCTTACCATAATCCATCTCGTTCCTGAGAGTAGTGCTTTTACAGCAGGGTTCATCAGAGGGACTCCTGTGTTCCTAACAAACATTAATAAATTCTCAGACCACTAGAGAGAGGTGAGTTTTATCACCGATGATAAAGCATAGCTCAAGGAGCAGCTGCCATTCACCTTCAAAAAGCTGCATATTTACATGGTGCCAATTGTTCTTTTTTTCCCAGCCTGTAAAGGCAGCTGGAAACAGGATTTAAGATTTTTCCAACATAATTGTCCTGAAAGCCGGCAGGAGGACCTGCAGTTGGGCTGTTTTACTCTGCAGACAGGGCTAAGATGTACCAGCATCCCCAGATCTGAAATGTAACTGCAACTTTACCTTCAGATACCATCTTGATCTCCTTCTTTGTCCTTTATTTTTTTTCAGGAACACGCTTTTGAAAGCAGCCAGAAGTATAAAGAAGGCAAATACATCATTGAACTAGCTCACATGATCAAGGATAATGGCTGGGATTGAATGGAGAGAGCCCAGCCCTACCAGCGTGTAAGAGAATGCCATCCAACCGAACATTATATCCAAGAGTGAGAGAGTGACTGAACGCTTGGTTCCATGCATTTAGAGGCTCTGCAATTTGGGAGCATCTTCACACCCTTCTCCATCTTTATTGGTGACTGGCCTCTAAATTTCTGTCTCTCTGTCTCTTTGCTTTGTATCTGTTTGTGAGTTGACCCTGGCTGCTTCTCTCTCTGTTCTGGCGTTGGCTAAGAGAATGCACCGAATGCCCGACAGCCATTCCATGTTGACGAATGTTTAAGTACAAACTGAAGTTGGCTCTGTGGTGGCATTTGATCAGAAGGTCTCGGTGCGGGAGGAAGACACGAGTTTTGGGCAGGAGAAGGTGATAGGGGGTGGGGAGTGGGCCCGAAGGGAAGTCATCAGAAGTCGAAACTGTACTTCTCCTTTAAGTCCTGGTTAACCAAGGCTTGAAACTATCTACTTGTCTAAATGGACAGAAAAATACCTCACGGCTGCGTTCTCTCCGAATCGTAAAACCTCTGCTCCATCGGTGGAGCTTCAGTCTAAGCTGGCTGAGCACAAGTCATAACCAGTTCCCCCCGCAAGCAAATTGCAAATCTGTGTTTTGTTTGCTGTTTATGAACTTGTTGTCTTGGGGAGGGGGGACACACAACCTGAAGGCTGGAGAGATTCCCTGCCTCTTCTTTTTCTTGCTGTTTCAGGGTAGGTAGGTCAAACATCCCAACAGAGCACAGCTGTGGGGAGCATCCTCCCAGCTGGAGAAACCAAATCCTGACTGTTGAGCCCTTCAGAGAGGAGGAGAAAACCGCTTAAGGCACGATGGGGCTGGAGCTGGAGCTTAGAAGAGATGACAGGTGAAAAAAAAGGCACGTGCTACGCAAGAAAGGAAATTACATAGAGGAGGATGGGGACAGACTTAGGGACGCAGGGTTCCCCTTGATTTCTCGGCTTCCACTGAACATCCTTGGGGTCTTTTACCAATCCTTTACAAGCACGAGCAGGAAAATGCTGTTACAGAATCTTTTTCTTAAATCCCAGGCCCCAGCCATCAGCTCCACTCTTGGAGCCTGGCCGAGCAATGGTGTGAGAGTGGGGAGAGGAGGGAACAGAGGAGCCTGGCGGTTATATTGCACAGGTGGATATTTCAAGCCATGAGGTATCCTCCCCAAAACCTTCCCCGCTTTTCCCACTCCCAGAAGCCTGCTGCAGGCACGGGGGGAACGGGAAAGAAAAAAAGAAACTAAACATCTTCTCCCTACCCCTGAAATTGTCTATGCCTTGGAGTTTAAAGGGGAGGGGTAGATGTGGCATTATAACTGCAAGGGACAAGTCCTTCCCATTTTAAGTTTTTAATTTTAATTATTGTGGACCTTCCCGAGGTGGTTGGTGGGGAAGGGGCATTGTGTGTGAGAGGGGAGCTGTGATAGACGTAAGTGACAATGTGAAGTTTGGTCTGCAACAGTCCAGCCAGTATCTGGTGCATAACTCAAAACTATTTAACTGAATTAGTTTTATCTCTCTGAGTGAATTTTATTTTTGTTTGTGGAATTCTTTCAAGTAGGTTAATCCGCTGGGGGAAATCTTTCTTAATCCAGAAGGAAAGAGTATTGTGCAGGGGTTTGTAACTCCTTATGAAACCCAAGATTTGGAGCTGTAATCTGTTGTTGCTTGCACCCACGCTCAAGATACTCTCAGTTTGCTGTGGGATCAGGACGTGGGGCTGGTGGTGAGAAAGTCATTTGCTGTTAAACAACAAAGGGGATGGGAGCGGAGACGCTGCTTAAGGGTCAGGGTGGGCCTTATGTATTGAGTCCTTGTGCAGAAACCCAAACCTGATGGCCCATCTAAGCAAAGGCTGCTTTTCCCCTTGAACCACTGTTCTTTACAACCTTGGAGAGGGAGGTGAGATGGGGTTGGCTTGGTTTATGCCTGGCCTGCTGGGAGGTGGCGTCTGGCTTCACCCCATCTGCTCTGGCTGTGTAACAGCAGCTTCAGCTTTTGTTCCTGATCATCTCTGCTTCTACCATTCACATGCCCTTCAGGGATAAAAATCTAGTAGAAGTCAAAAACTCTACAGCACCCACTATCTTGTTGATTTTGGCAGTGGCCTGGTCCTGTTTTCCCGACCTTTGGTTAGTGATCTGTGGCAATTTATTGCATTCTGGCTAGTGGGAAGTAATCTGCATTCTTTGAAGAGCTCTTCCATCTCCCCAGATATACCTAGCTTTTAAAGGGCTCTGGTTGGAGCTGGGAGAAGTAGGGGAGAACCCCAAATCATTAATAGGAGGTTAAGAAAAAGAACACCCGGGGGCTTCTGGGGTTATGTTGGTATTTAGAGTGATTGCCTTTAAAAAGCAGTATAAAAGGTAGGCCTGTCTAGAGGACTGCACTGAGAAATAAGAACAGTTACTCCAGAGAGCTACCAGATGTGTTTTTATCCGTCTATTTGGGACAGGAAAGGATGATGATCCATCAGATTGTGCTGTTTTTAACTCTTCACAGAGGTTACGCTTTTAATGGCAACCAGTCTAAGCTTGAATAGGGCAAGATCTTAATCTGGTTTTAATTGGTTTTGTCCCATCAGCATCCACAGACTCACACTTGCTGAGAATCTGGCCTGATACGAAAATAATATGTGTGCCCATGAATGTCCCCAACACCCAGAGAATTATCTGTAGAGTGACTTTAATCCTCTGTACAGGGAGATTAGGGAAAATGGGCTTGAGAGGCTCATTGGCGTTGGTTCTCTGCTGTGTGTCCATTAAATATGAAGTACTTCTCAGTCCGCTGCTGACTTCTCTGTGACTTGCTGTATTAAGCCACATGACAATACTGGGAGCTGGTGACCAGGCAGGATGATCAGATCTGTGTGCCGGTGGCTACCACAGTCAGCGTGGGCTAAATTGGTGACTGGTAGAGTGATAACGTTCGGAGCATAACCAAAGAACCTCACTCTCTGCATCCCTCTGGTTGTGGGATTTGACTGTAGCCAGTTTGTTAGTGACTGGGGTGAGCAAGGTGGGACTGTTGTTTCCAAGCTGGAGATGTGGCCCGTGGAAGCTGCCTCCTCGGGCAGGCACCGAGTGCCCGCGGTGCTGCTTTCTGTAGGTGACATCCTCAAGGAAACACAAACGGGAGCGAGTTTCGCTCCTTTTTTATGTGGCAGCCTCGTCTCTGGCAAGCTGTGCCTTTGAGTTTACATCACCCCTGGCTGCCCCAAAGCCCACACTTGAGTAAGTTTTAAATTGGTTTGATCTGCTGGATTTATCTGGTGTGAAATCCTGATCCCTGTAATAAATATTCAGATGATAATATATACAAAGCAGGAAAAGAAACATTATCTTGTGAAATATACTTTTGTAAATAATATTTAAATTTTTTTTAAACATAATATATTTGGTGCTGTTTTCTCAGAGCCCCTCCCTAAGAGCACTTTTTTGTTGTTGATAAATGATACTGTTTCCTTCTGTATTTGTTGGAAAATATGTTTAAGGGGAAACAAAAATCATATATATGTTGTCCTCTTAAGTCGATCCATTTCTCCTCTGGACATGGCAGGAGAAGGGGAGTCCCTCCTGCTTCCATCCAGCAGAATTGGTCTCTGGCACAGGGTTACGGGTGGTAGCCCATGGTCTGGGGCTGATGTGTGGGACAGGAGGGAGCCCCAGGTTCTCAGGGAGCGCTCCAGGAGGTCCCCTCAGGTGGCCTGAGCCCTGTGTCAGCTCGTGCTCCCACGGTGAGTCCCACAAAAGCTGGTGGGGCTCTGTGTGAGAACGACTTCCCCGAGGAGATCTGGTTTGTAGGATCCAGGCTTGAAATTTTCTCTTGCACCAGTATTGGCTGGAGTGAAGTAGATACCGAGATGCAGAGAACAGGATTGAATAGAAGCTGCAACCTCTGAGTCGCTGTTTCCAGTGGCCTGGATGGAGGATGGAGATTTCTAACTAGTTGTTGTTTTTAAACTAAAATATAAGTCTTTGGACAGGGATCCTGGTCTTCTTTTGGGGTTATTTTGTTGGTTTGGGGTTTTTTTTTGTTTTGTTTTTTTTAAACCAGGCTGCTACAAAACAAATCAGAGTAAAAGTTTACCTCTCTGGCAGAAAAGTTCTTTTTTTTTCTTTTTTCTTTTTTTTTTTTCCTGTTTTTCTTTCTGTCTTCAACCTCCCCCTTTTTCCCCCTTCTCTGTTTTGAATTCATTGGGTCTCTTGTCAATCCCAAAGCGGACCAACAGCACAAACCACTGGACTGTGTTTTGCTGAGCAAGGAGCTGTTCTCAGTGCCGAGTAACTGTTGCACGCTCTTGAATTCTCTGTTTTTTGGTGCACACGATTTTAAAATCTACAGGATAAAGACCCCTGCGAATGAAATCTGTTGTTCTTGTGATGATCAAGTGAGAATTCTCTCTGTATGCATTTTTCTAACTGGTATGTGAGAGTGTGTCAATCATGCATTTCACTGCACTTCCTTCTTGCGGGAGGAGCATCATGTTTCTGTGTGAACCAGTTCGTGGCTGAAGCGATGACACCCAAAGATCCGGCTGGGAGAAGAGATCGGCGAGAACCAGAGCTCAGCTCAGTGGGAAGGAGCTTTTCTCACCAGGTGAGAAGCCTCAGAAAATCAAATGCTCAGAAACAAATTACGGTAGACATAGATTTTGCAGGAAGCTGTTTAAAAAGTGGAAGAGGGGAAATAAAAACCATCTTGAATTCAGAAAAAAAAAAAATTTAAAAAAATTAACATATTTAAATGCAAGCAGAATGGCATTGTGTAAGGTACAACCACAAATAAGCTATTCTCATCATTATGAACTGTATGTACCCTTTGTTTTGTTTTTCATAAGGAAATGGGAATGCTTTCCCCCCTGACAAAACTAAAGGACAATATTTCCAATACCAGCCTGTCTATTGATGCTCTTGTGTTTACAAATTGTGTATACTTTTATTTCTTTGATCTTGTTTTAATTATTTTTTTTTTTTGGCATATTCTTTCAGGTCATTTGCTTCAGTAATAAAAGCAATTGTTTGTTTTCAAATAATCGGTTGCCAGCTTTTCATGTATTTGTACATTGTATATAGTTCTTCAGTATTAGAGGGAGGCGTATTGTTTGTCATATTTACAATATGTGTTGGTGCTCATTTGAGAAAATAAAATTTTCAAGTACTAAATCTGCTGGTCCACGTTTCTGATTTCATCTCCTACAGCCTGTGCTGATTGGAAGCAGCAAAATTTGACTGTTCAAGAAACGTTAACGTTTAGCTTGAAAACAGTCAAATTATCCTCTTTTCCAATAGCTGGGAGCCCGGAGCGGTTGCCTGGTGTGCACTTGAGTCGCTTCAGCGCTTGGAGATTGCAGTGGCAGGCGAGGATCCCACCGGGCAGAGCCAAAAGATGATCCACAGCCCCTGAAGTCTGGGATTGAGTACGAGAGGAAACCCCAAACTGACCGGGAGACAGCGCTGACCCACCTGGCACCATCGTACCCTGCCTTCCCCTAAACCACACCAGCCAGGGAAGCACATACTTTATTTTGTGAGGAATGACGTGACTTTAAGGTATTTTTCAAGCAGTGCCAATAACAAACCCATGAAATACAATCCCCTAATTCTCCTTAAATCATTTCCCATGGGTGAAGGGTTTGGTCAGCACTGTTCCGTAGCAGCACCTACAACGGTCAAGTGGGTTAAGAAATCCCTAGGGGCCAGAAAACCACTTTTTTTTTATTTATTTTTCTTTTTTTTTGTCTTGTAAAGCGGTGGCGTGGTGTGGTGAGCGTGGGAGACCCCTGTTCCTCGCAGCCAAACCAAAGCATTGGGAAAGCTGTCAGGGTGTGTTTGGGTATTTGCAAGTCAAACGTCCCTTTCAGAAACCCAGCAAATTACATTTTCCTGGGTTCCATCCACCCCCGTCCTGAAGCAGAGAAAATCTCTGATGGGAAGCAGAGCTTGTGCTTTGAAAGGAGAGAGGGCACGTAGGGAGGGTGATGCTTTGATATTAAAATAGAGAGCAGTTTGTTTGAATAATGGAGGGAGCTTGTCCGTCTCGGATACAAGCTGTGATGTTTTTACAAATCACTTCCGCTCACTGCAGCCTCTCATCTCATCGGATGGCGTTCCTTAAATGCCAGAACTGCTACTCCCCTCCTAGGTGAGTGGGGTACAATATACCCCGTGCCTTCAGCTCAAAAATCAATTTGAAATCGCGGTGGAATGGGAAGCAGTGCTTTTCTTTGAGGTGGTTTGGGATGACCTGGTGCAATCCCTCTCCATCCCACCACGGAAGACGGCTGGGACCTGTCCCCGTGCCCTGTGCCAGTGCCCGGCAGTTCACGGTGCCACTGGCTGAGCGCCCTTAATTCCCCACAGCTCGGAAAAAGCAACTTAACCCTCTTTAGAGAGGAGCTGATCGTGCCAGCAGCTAAACGCCCTGAACTCCCAAGTGGGGCTCAGGCCATAGGAAGCAAAGAGGTGGGAGGCAACGGATCCCAGAGGAGCTCTGGGACCTGCCCCATTGTTCTTTATAGCCCGTCCTTTGGCCGCAGGTGAGGGTCGTGGTGGCTCCTGCGACACTGTCACCTCATGGGGTGGCACCTCTGGGGAGACCAAGGAGCGGGTTTTGTGCTCCATCTCTCCCTCCATCCCTCCCTGCCGTGCTCTCCTGCTGCCATGCCCTGGGCCCAGTTTGGGCTGGGAGGTTCCTAGGGAGGCGGGTGAGGAGCCAAGGGAGACGCAACTGCGAACCCACGTGCCTTGTGTGCTCATGGCGTGGGCAGCACTTTCAGCTGATGGGACAGTCGATACAATTAATCACTTGCCCGATGGGCTCTGGGTAATTTGAGTTCTTGGTTTCACCAAAACCTTAATTTCTTGGCGCCGCGCCTGCCTGTGACGTGCTGGGTGTGTGCTCAGGAGGCGGCCGTGGCCTCCCGGAGGGACGAGAGGAGGAGACACCCTCTGCCTCCACCCTGCGCAGCAGGAAGGTCTCGGGGGTGATGCCATCTCCAAAAAATGTGAGGCCGGTCCTTCGGGCATGTGATGTGGTGCCTGGAGAGGAGCAGGGTCTGCTGTGGGGTGGCTCCTCGCTGCTGAGGGCTTGTTCCTGCAGAGCTGCTGTCTGGGAACGGCTCAAAAAGCCCAAGGGTTTTCACTCCCTTTCCATCTCTTGCTCTTCAGGAGAAGCCGTTGCTCCTTGGCAAGGGCAGCCAATGCAGAGCTCTGTCTGCTTTCCCCAGAAGCCTGGCACGTGGGTGTGATCCTGTGTGTCACAGGGAGCAGAGGTCCCTGGTGGGATGGGGAAGGGACCGGCAGCGTCCAGCTGCTCCTCTCTGCTGGGAAAGGTCCTTATTTACCAGCCAAATCACGTACATCGGTGGTGGCGCTTCGCCAGCTCCGACATTAAGCCCTCGAGGGAAATTCCCCACAGGAAAAGGTGTCCAGCTCTGTATTTCGGATCCTGAGCATCCACCTGAGAGCAGGAGGGATGACTCGAGGGTCTTGGGAAGAGCCTCCAACCCCACACCAGCCCTTTAGCTCTGTTAGGATGAAAGGGGAAAAGCACCAGAACCATGGCATGGCCTCGGGCTCTTTTTACGGAGCAAACCCGGTGGCCAGGAGGTGATGGCCACCATCACCAGGTGTCCCTGGATCCTGGGGCGGTCCCATCCGGGGCCGGTGGGCTATCACAGGGAAACGGCAGCTATATCTGCGATACGGGGCAGCACTCACCTGCTTGCATTAAATGCATTATTAAACAGCAATTAGAGCACAAGGAAGCCAAAGCAATCTATTAATAGGCAAGTGCAGATGAGCTGACTCAGGCAGCAGCAGACGTGGGCTCTGGCAAGTGGCTGCAGCTTCGCAAAACTGCTGCAAACTTGGCCCAGGGCACGGCAGCAGGAGAGCACGGCGGGGAGGGATGGAGGGAGGGATGGAGCACGAAATCCCCTCCTTGGTCCCCCCAGAGGTGCCACCCCGTGAGGTGACGGTGCTGCAGGAGCCACCACGACCTTCACTCCTGGCCGAAGGACGGGCTGTAAAGAGCAAAGGGGCAGGTCCCAGAGCTCCTCTGGGATCCCACCAGCCACAATGAGGGTTTTTTTTTTTTCAAAAGATGATCATGAAGCTATAAATACAGCGGCGCCGGTGGCCTTTAATCCTGGTCCAAGAGCAATTTGACACTCCTGCTTTGCTCTTCAGCCCTGCTTTTGGGACACAGGAGCTGGGGAGGGATGATGCCAGTAGTCAATTCGCTGTTGGTTCGCCTCATCCTTTCTGTCCCCTCTCAGGTGAGGGGGGCTCAGCCCCACAAACACCCCTGGGCTTCCCCCGCAGCACCTCTCCCACAGGGACAATGGCTCTGACCCAAACTGGGGGATTTTCTTGCTGACAGGGAGGATTTACAGTAGCAGTTTCAGGCTGCCAAACACGCGGGGGTTATTTTTACCCGGCTCCATCCTGGGGTATAAATAGCGTTGAGGACGTTCCCCGTCGCTGGCTGAGACACATCCTGTGGATGCAGGTTGGGCACAAAGGAGATGTCACCACAAGGGCAGTCACAGATCTGCAGGACGGGGCAGAAAGGGGTCACCGGTGTGGGGGGATGACTGCTGAAATAACAGAGCCCCAAGGCAGCCCTTCTCCTCGTGGCCCCCAAAAGCCACCAAGCCCCATGGCTGGGCAGGCTTCATTGGCCTCTTGGCACTTGTTTTTGGGGGGGTCTAGAGGTGGGGAGAATCCGTGTCCAAGCCATGCAGGAGGTGGACACCTACATTAACTATACATTAAATTTCTCTAGGAGAGCTGGTTGGGGTCACCCCAAGTCTGTAAGTGTGTGTGTGTGGGGGGGATCATCCTTGCAAGGGCAGATGCTGGGGGGCTTGGGGGAATGCTGCTACGGGGACAGCAGGGCCAGGGGCATCACCCGCTCCTTTCTGTGAAAAAAATGCACAGGGAGATTTTCCAGGCTGCCCTGTTATTCATGGCTCAGAAAGGAGCAGGCCCCCCGGCGGGGGCTGCCCCACACAGT
>VXBJ01000867.1:125619-163899 GCA_013400055.1 Nycticryphes semicollaris
AAAAAAAATAATATATATATATATATAAAAATACTTTACCAGACTCCCAGCCTTACCCTGTGGAAACATGCCCCTCGGTAAAGGGTTTCTGTGCGAGAGCTTGGATGCTTTACAGAAATAACAGAAGGCTATAGGAGCAGGCTTTTATATAGCTCTGCTTCCTTGTGAAACCCAGACTGGTGTTTTCTTTTCCATTTGGACAAGGATTTTCCCATAATTGTGCTATTTTTAAGAGGGTTTCAGGACAGAAATCAAGGGCCTCTCCTAGCCAAGCCTCAGTGTCAGAGGAGCTGAAAATTGGAGGATTCAGCCCCTGACACAGGTTTCCCATCTTTGCCAAGATCTCTCTGTGAGCAGATGTTGAAATGGGGGGTTTGCTCCATCCTTACCTCCCAGGGAATTCTTTTTTTGGTGGGGGGGTGCTTCCTGCCTGGAGGCAGAGTGGCCGTGATGCCGATGCTGCATGAGGCAGGGTACCCAGCAGGAAGTGCTGGAGCCTTCACAGCACAAAAAAGGGGTGCAACCAAAACTGTCCCTCAGAGGGTACAAAAATGAACAACTTCTCGGGTCAATAAAGTTTCTAGCCGCTGGTTAAGAGGCCCCATATTTCCCATATCAGCACCCTGATGGCTGCTGATTAGGTAAAGCTGCAGCTCAGGGTAAGGATGGCTGAGATACCACTGGTGGGGAATCAGCTGTGCCCATCACAAGGGCCTCCCCTGACCCCCAGGTTTTGCTGTTCTGTAGAGAAGCTGTGATATATTTGTGCTGTGGAGAGGTTTGTTTAGAGTGTCAGTGCTGCTGAGATCCTGGCTGGGCTTTGCTGCTCAAGCCCATCTCCCTGAATTGGGTGCTGTGGCAGGTCAGTGGGAAGGAGCTGGGTGGGAGCAGGTTTTACTGGGGAGGAAATGAACTGGCCTAAGGGGTGAGTCTCTATGGTCTTTAATTTGGGCTCAGCTTTCTTCCTGAGTGCAATACTTGAGCTGGTTATTGAGCTGTGGCAGCTCCAGCTATGAGGGCAGCAGGAGGAGGTTGTCCCCGTGGCTGCAATGGGGGATTGTTATCGTGGGTCCTGTTTTTGCAGCCTTGGGAAGGTGAACTTAAATCTTTGAAACACCGATGCCTGGTGGGGACGAGCTCCCATGGGCTGGGAGCTGCCGGCAGCCGGGCAGCTCTGCTGCTGGTGTCCTGGGTCATTTAGTAAAGCAGTAATAATGTCCTTTATTTACTCATAGCCATGTCATATGCAATGTTTCTAGATGTGACAGGTTGCATGTTCCTTCCCAACCTGGCTCAGCCTGGTGGTGCCTATGGAAGTTGGGGGCTGTTGAGTTGCCCCATGGAGTTTCGGCAGCTCTTTGTTCCAGGGCTCCATCCTACAAGAAGGGGTTGTCATTTCTCTTCCTCAGTTCCTCCCAAGGATGGCCCTGATGGTTTCAGATATACAAGGGATTTTCTTTGGCTCTGTTTGCTGTTGACAGGGGAAGGGGAACTCAGATGGGACAGACCTAGCTCATGTGGGAGGTGTCTACACGGTGTGTCTTTCCCTGCCCTGGCCCCATGAGCTCCCAACTGAAATTCCTTGTGTAAAACCTGAATTTCCCTCAAACGCAGACTCTTTGGCTCGAACTGGGCTGGTTGTGCTCTTTGTACCTGCCTTGCACCAGGCCAGGCTTTGCTTGGTTGGGTTGATGAGAGCTGCAAGCCATTGGTCCCCAGCACAACCCAGCTCTGAGCGTCCACGTGTGCATCCCGTCTCCTGGTTTTTCAATCAAAAATAAAAAAATCTGGGAACCGGGCAAGGTTCAAGCCGTAGCAAAAGGGAAAAACAAACCAACCCTTGCTGGAGGTGCCAGCTGGTGGAGAAGGCTTGTTTTGGATTAGTTGCCCACTGGCAAGAAAAGCTATTTTGATCCAGCGGCTGGGAATGTTTGAGCTAATCCCAGGTGAAAGCTGATTAAGGGCTCGGTGGGGAGATCTGGAGCCGAGTCCTGGTGGCACGGGGAGCTCGGCCATGTCCCCTGCTCCCATTGGACCACCTGGCAGAACCACCCTGCTCATCAATGATTAACAGAAGGCAAAGCTCCAACCTGTCTTTCCCAAGATGTTGGAAGGGATTTTGTTGCACAAACTCTCGCCAAAGTCCATGGAGCTTAAGCCTGACCTTTGGCAGCTTTCAGCACCTCGGAGCCGGGGAGGGGAGAGCTTTGTGCTCCTTTCCAGGCTGATGAGCAACAGCATCGTTGGAGGCACCTTCATTAGCGCTTCAGCCACGCGTTACCCAAATCAGCAACGTGGCAGCGGGTGACTTTGTCCTGTCTGTGTCCAAGGGAAATATTTAGATTTCGACCACTGTTTTCAGGGTCTTGCAAACGTGTTTCTACTGGAGACGTGAGCTCCAGCACGGGTCAGCTCTGCTTTGAGATGCTGGCACCATGTATGGGCAGTGCCCTTGCCAGGGAGCAAAGGACGCAGGTTTTAGGAGTGCTACTGAGGATGTACCAGCCATTAAGATCATACAGATAGAGCTTTCCCTGGGGAAGATGCTCTATAGCTCATTCCCACAGGTCTCTCCCCTCTGCTTTGCCAGGTGTGGTGACATGACATGTGGCATGCATGTCCCTCCAGCATCGCTGCGTCGGGCACAGGGGGGTGGCATGAAGGTCTTTGCAGGAGTGGCAAATCTTGGGTTGGTTGCCTTTGAGCATTTGGAGCAGTGGGTCTTAAAGAAAGCCATGGGGGATCTCCCTGATATGCAGAGCAAAGCCCTCGGCAATGGAAGAGCCTTGTGGAGCAGTTCTATCCCCCGATGGGCTGCAGGTTGGGCCATCCTGCCTTAAATATTTGCTTTTTATCTACCTTGCCCTTGCCAAGTGGATGCACAGCCCCATTCCAACAGCAGCCCCTTGTCTGAGCCTCGTGGCTTTTTCAAAAACACAGCCCAGAAAACAGACACTGGGTCTTGTGCATCGCAGATCGTGAAACCGCAGAGCTTCCTATATGTATAAACGCTGAATTCTTCATCTATATCGTGCCCGGCACTGCCACACACGGCTGAGCATCTCCTCCAGCTGGGTAAATATTAAGCAGGCGGGAGCTGGACTGCGGGCAGTGCTTCAGCAAACAGCATTAGGTGTAAACACAATGTAATTTCCTTTCCAGAAAAATATTTACTTACCTCTCTGGTCACTCTTGAATTGAAAACACCTTTGGAGCAGCTTATAAGGAATTGCTTAGATCTGATTTTCTAAATTTCTCCCCCCGCCTCCAAACAGCTTTGGGCTCCGGGGACGTGCGTTGGCTCCACGAGGAGCTGCTGCAGCTCCACAGTAGCAGCATTATAGCGAAATCTGAGGTGTTTTTTTAAAGACCCCGTTTCAGGTGTTTATGCGCCGTTGCATATAAATCACACCTTGGACTATGAGCCCTTGTATCTATTCATAGGCTCTCAGAATATAAAATAGTTCTGAGGCTGAGACCCTGCTGCACAAAAAGCCCCAAAGCGCGTCCCTCCTCCGAGCCCATCCGTCCCCACATTCAGCTGCTGCCTGGGGGACACCGAGCCTTGGGCTTGTCCCAGGAATTAGGGTTTTTTTTTCCCTCTTCTGGCACCAAAGCAGAGTCCCAGGCGAGTGCTGCGTGTAAATTGCTGTTTGCATATATTTGCATATATCTGAATGCAGTAGGTAAGCTGGGAGCAATATTTCTGCTTAATGATGCTCAGCCATCCCTGTTGTCCATATGCATGGGGAGCGAGGAACTGCAGGGAGAGCCCAGTCCGTGCTCCTCTCCTTGTGCTATCGGTGGTTTATTGCTCAGATAAAGCCAGGGAAACATTTTTTCCCTGGATTTGGAGAAAGGGGCTGTGTGCTGGGTTGGCTGCCCCTCGTGGTGCGGGGTCAGATGGGGAGGGCAGTGGCTGCAATACTTGGGGAGCCTGGACTTTCGGGATCGTAGCGTCTTTTGCTCCTTTAAATGTGTTTTCAGTAATTAGAGAGGTTTGCCTCTTTGGAAGGCTGCAAACTAAGTCACTTGCTCAGATCATTTTTCTTCCCTGTAAAAGTAAAGACTATTGGTCTTTGGGTTTTGGTTGGGGTATTTTTTAAAAAAAAAAAATAAACAAAAATCTCCAGTCTGTAATCTGGGACACCTGGCCACTTTTCCTTCCCTTTCCCTGGCCTTGGGGTGACACAGGAGCACCCCAAAACCAGCCAAACCAGGCACCTGCAGCAGCACAAAGCCCAGGGATGGCACCACTGGGAGCTGCAGCCACATCCCTTATGGGAGCAGCTGAAGCCCTGTAGCTTCCTGCTGTACAGCGTGCCCATTTTCCTCTGGAATGCACCCAAAAGCTCAGTGCTGGGATTTGGCCATGCTGGGAGCGAGTGGGGTCTTGTAGGGCTGCCAGGTGGGATGGGCAGGGAAGCACAACCACTTCTGTCCCCGGGGCTGAGCCGAACCCTCCAGCAGTGACAGTGTTATTTTTGTCCAGATTAAAGGGAAACTAAAATTAATCCTCAGGGTCCAGGGAGATCTCGGGGGTTTAGCATTTTTTCCCTCATCGTTCATTATTTTTAGCAGATGCTTTTTATTTTTAGCTCCTCAGCAAAGGCAGCAGGTACTTGAAATCCCCTCCCCGGCCTCACATCCTTGTCATCTGAGCCCCGGTGGCCTCAGCTCAGGCAGGAGGGCAGCAGCCAGCGATGGCACAGTAGGGCTCTGTGTGGGGAACGCACCCCCCAAAATGTTTTCATCGTTACCCCCACTCAGACATACCCTGAGTGTCAGGAGGGTGGAGCCAGGCTCTTCTCAGTGACAATCCAATGACAGGACAAGGGGCAATGGGTGCAAGCTGGAACATGGGAGGTTTCACTGAAATAGGAGGAAAGGCTTCTTCACAGTGAGGGTGGGGGAACACTGGAAGAGGCTGCCCAGAGAGGTTGTGGAGTCTCCTTCTCTGGAGACATTCAGAACCCACTTGGACGTGTTCCTGTGTGACCTGATGTAGGTGTTCCTGCTCCGGCAGGGGGATTGCACTAGATAATCTTTCAGGGTCCTTTCCAATCCCTGATATTCTGTGATTCTGTGAACGAGAGCACCAGCCAGCAGCTCGGAGAGCAGAGCATCATTTTTGTGGGGCAGCAGCAAACTCGTAGTATTTTGCGGACAGTTTCTCTTTTGCAGCCCGTCTCTGCACGTGTTATTGTGTATTTGTGAAGGGGCTGTCTCTGCAGTGGCTGCCCTGGTGTCCCCCGTGGCAGGAGGAGCAGGCACGCTGCCACCCGGCCCCTCTCCTCGTGTTTGTGCCCCAGTAACCCAGCGTTGTCCCCTCTCCCTGCGTAACACGGGGTGCGCCTGATCTGCCCTGCGGCCACTGACTTTATCATATGGCTGGATAGTGATTGCTCCCACCAGGGACTGTCAGCGGGTGACAATCTGAGGATGGCACCCGAGTCCGGCACCAGCATAAGTGAGAGTTACACAATGGGTGCTGACGGCAACGCCAGCGTCCCCCAGGGCTGTGACCAGGGAGTCCTTGGGCTTTGCTCAGACATGGGGGTGTGAGGATGGTGGTGGGTGTGAGGATGGCAGTGGCATCACAGGGACCTGCTCACCGCACCACGAGGGACACCCCAAGCTCCTCTATGCCCAACGTGCCATACCCTCGGGTTTCGGGCAGCGTGGAAGATTGATTTCTTGATTAAAGTCTAAAGCGTGGTATAATTAAAGAAATCCTCCCGGTTCAGAAAGTCATTAGGAGACAATTAATTGGGATGAGGCTGGAAGGTGGCTCCTGTGGAGGAGCAGATGTGGGCGCACGCCGTGAGCTCTCACACCACGGCCAGGCCGGTGGCAGATGTGGGGTGAAGCCCAGGCTCTGCAAACCCATCCTGGCAAGTGGCGTGTGAGATCTCTCTTGGTCACCGTTTACACTCCTCCCATTAGCAGTTTAAGGCTTTTCACTTCAAAATATTTCATTAAATGAACCAGTTATGCTTTAGCTGTGGAGCCCCAGAAAACCAGGGCTGGCAGATCCCTCAAAAGGCTGCTGCCCATGGTGGGATCTGTCCCTCCAAAGGCTGTGCCCATCCTATCACCTCTTAGACACCCAGAACACAGTCCTGTCCAGAGATGTCAGTGGTGCTGGGCCATCTGAAGCTCATGCAAGGCATTGGTGTCTGCATCACCAGCTGGTTTTATTCTTGAAATGTTAATTGAATACTAAATTGTAGATCTGTCAAATAGGTTGGGTGAAAAGATCAATTCATGTTAGATAGAGGAGACCACGTTTCGAGTCAGAAAAAATGAATTAGGGAAAGTCAGTAATTCAGCCTGTCAGCGCACACCAGGGTGAGTCATTAACATGCATATTGGACGTGTCTGATGAGCTTCGCCTGTGAAAATTATTATGGATGGGGGAAATTTTGGTTGCAGAGATGCTTTAGTGGGTTTTTTGTAAGGAGTTCAGCTCTGCTCGACATTTAGGTTAGTTTTGCCCCAATGGTTCAGTATTGATCGGGGGTGAGGGGGAGGCCTTCTGCAGTTTAGATGGTTCAAGTAACAGATTCCAATGGCCTTGCTGAGCTGTGTGCACCCGAGATTGCTCCTCTCCCCACACAAAGCACTGAAAGTTGCTCAGGGCTGCAGGTGCTGATCTCTCCCAGGCACTGATTGCAGCTTGCTAATTAACCTCCTCTTCTTGGGAAACAGCAGCAGGGAAGAAGGTGCCGTGCCTTGCCAGCCCGCCCTCCCTTGTGCCCTGTGGGGTCGTTTTCCTGTGTAAGCTAAGGGAAAGAAAAGAAATTAGGTGCTAGAAAGTAAAATTAAATCTACCATGAAGATGCATTACTCTCTAGCAAGCAGTAATTGCGATGGCATCCGCAGTCTTGTCCTGTCTGATGGAGGATGTGGTTTGGATGCTGCTGGTCACGCTGGCCAACGTGTATGCAGGGAGTGATTTACAATTCTGGGTTGCTGTAAACGTTCCGCTGCCTGAAACACCCCGGCCTTAGGGCCAGCCCGCTGAGAGAAAACACCACTGCAGCCCTGGAAGCAGATGGCAGAAGGCTAGAGGTGTGGTGAAGTTGGGCATCCCAAAATTAGGCGGAAATCTCTCCCTTAGGAGCATCATCCCACCCTGTGCCGTGCTGTCTCTGGGTGCTCAGTGGATGGGGATGTGTGGTCCCAGGACTGAGCCCACGCACCCCTAGTAAGAGTCAGATTTCTAGTGAGCTGCTGAGACTCTGGTTTCCATACGGCGTCAAAAATGATTGCGGTGGGTGTCGTTCTGCTCAGGGGGGGTTTCCAACCCTCCCACAGCCTGGTGGGGAGGAGCGGGTCTCTGTCTATGTGTTTGTGTTGGAATTGGCTTGCAAAATACCTTCTTATTTGAAGAAGAGGAGTCTTTGTCATCTTCCCCACAACGTGTGGCTCTCCAGCGCCCCAACACATGTCTTCGTGCAAGGGGTAAATCAAACCCATTCAATGTATCGTTGTTACTCACTCCCCCACCAGCACCGGTGTGCGTGCCTGCCTCAGTAGCACCCCTGTGCCCTTTTCCATCACTGCAGACCCTTTCAACCCTCCGGGCACCCCCTTGGTACCTTGCACTCACACCAAGGGCATTTCGGACTGCCAGCAGGACAAATCTGGTGCTTTATTTCAGAGAGAGAGCGTGAGATCAAGTGGCTCCGGTCAGTCTCCTGTGGCCTCTGTTCCTATTTTCTGTCTGTCACGCAGCAGTGGGTTGAAAGGCAGCGGTTTATGGCCAGTTAATACAATCAGCATCGCTCAGCGATTCCCACTGCACCTCGCTGCTGGGTACAAAACGTCCTGGACCAGATGAAATTCCAACCTGAAGCGTCTGGAGAAGCAAAGGCATCGCTGGAGGGCAGGCAGAGGGTGGCGTGATGCTGCCCAGCGCCGATGGGGAGGTGCCGGCAAGTCTCTCCGTCGCAGGCTGCTGGTCTATTCCTCAAGAAACAGATTGCTTGAAGGGCTGCAGTGGTCCTGCTCCACCCCAGCAGAGCTCGTGCATGTTGGGTGTGCACCACACCTTCCCCATACGAGTCATCCCCCAAAGCAGGAGGGAAGCTCCCCGAGGAGCTGCAGGGTGAGTGGTGGGGAGGTTGGGGATTGCTCTCAGGTTCTTAAGGACGGGGTGTACCCCACAGCGAGGAGGCTCCCCCGGAGCTGTGATGGGTGGCGTTGCCCTCTGAGATGCTCTGAGGCCGGTTAAGGTTCTTGGGGAGCAGGCAGAGGGTTCCCCGTTCTCTGTTGGGCTCTCGCTCCTCTGAAAGCTTTAAGTATACCATATATAAACCCTGTGTTTTCTGATGGCTCTTTCAGAGGTAAGTCAGGGTAGGGATGGAAAGCAATCACGCTGCCACTTTGCTGATCAAACGCAGGAGGGAGGAAGCTGCCTGGTGACCTCGTGTTGCATCCGAAGTACACGCTGGAAGGAGAGGCCTGAAAACAAACGACAGTAATCAGTGCGAGACACGATCAAAGGAACACTCTGCAGTTAAAAGCTTGATGAAAAATCCCTTGAATCACAGGCATGTGGGCAGCCACTCAAGAAAGGAGGAAAATCTGACATTTTTTTTTTCCCCCCAGCTTTTTTTATGAACAAAAGATGAACCGGAATCCAACTGCACCTCCCCCTGCCCCACCCTGGGCCCTGCACTGGATGGTGGTTGAAAATCCAAAGCACGTGGTGAGCTGAGCCAGAGCAGAGCCCCACACTGCGAGCTGTGGGACCAGCAATCAATAATTCCCTCTTTTTAAGGCCATTATGAACCATTTTACTGCTGCTTGCGTTTCAATTAAACACCTCAATGTGCAGTTGAGGGGAAGAGAAGGGGGGTAAGAAAGATTCCAAATCCTCCACAGCAAAGTGATTCACTTGGGGTTTGCTCTGGGACGAAGAAGATTTAAATCCTGGAGTATGCAATGGATTCAGGTGGCAAATCAGCTGGAAAGAAGCCGAGGGCTGGTGGTGCTGGGGGGAGCAGGGCGCAGAACCAGTGAGAGGTTAAACTTGAACCTGGGCCCTGCAAAAGGACCTAATCCCAGATGTAGGCGGTGTTTGCAAGGTCATGACATTCTGCTTTCAGGGTGTAGGGAATAATATTTCTGAGCTTTTTCAATGTAAAGGACAGATCAGCAGCAGGCCTGAATATCTCCTTGGCTTTTTTGCTACCTTTTGCCTGATCTTGAAATATATACTCCAGAGGCTCGTGTCTTTTTTTAACCTGGACTTTGCACAAACTCTGAGACACCTGCCTTGTAGGATAGTAAATGAAAACCAGGATGTTTGATGAATGGTGGTTCATACACAGCAAGAAAAGGGCTGTGTTGGAGGTAGGTGTCTTCCTTCTTCAGGCTGGGATGGATCCAGTGCTGAGCCACCAAGGTCTCAGGAGCTTTAGGTTCTACCTAGGATGTTTAATGGGGAGTCCAGGTGGGGCACAAAGGTCCACCCCACAAATAAACAGCTAACGCTTACCCAACCCTGCCAGTGAGACAAGGATGTATTTTCAGGTGTCAAAAGGACTCTGAAATCCGTATGCTCAGATGTGCTAAATATCAAGATTTTTACCCCCAAAAAACCCTATAACCACTTTGAAGAACTCCCCTCGCGCCTGTGTACATATGTAGGGAACAGAGTGCGCAGCATCAGTCAGGGAGTAAATCTAGTTCAACTACAGCAAAATATACAGTTCTTACCCTGAGGTCATTAACTCTTTGGCTACGCTCAAAAGGCAGAGTGAATAATGTTTTTAATATGTTCAGGAAATCCTCCACGTCGGATGAGATCAGAAGGGGCCATTAGTGAGGATGGACACGGGTTCTTCTCCAAGCAAAGGCCCATACTGAGTAATTGCAGTTCTATAAACACAGCATCACTTAAAAAATTCAATAATTTACCCAGAATCTGGGGAAGCATCAAAACTTGGTGTTTAATGTAAAGGTAGATGGATGGAAAATTATTAGGACCCTTGCAATTCCACACTTATTTTTCTAATCTACGTTGTACTCGAGCCATTATATATTTAATGGGTTTATTCTGCACTAATGAGAATGGTATTGTCAAATCCCAATCACGCTCAGAGACCAGTTTTATTCCTCTGAACTGAAGGACAGAGACAAGGCTTTTTCTGAATACGCTCACTTTTATTTTTCATAAAAGCCTAAAAAGCTGCTTGCTTTACAGATTAGATCTTTTCTTTTTTTTTTTTTTTTTTTTCATTCCAATTTCGGGGAAAACTTTTGACATCAAATTGCAGGGAAAACTCAGCAAAACCTATAACTTAATATAATACCTAACACAGAGAGTTAGTGCAGCTTTTTATTAGCTCCTAATGGCGGAGGAGCGTTCGAGTGGCTCTCAAACACCCATTAACCCTCCAAACACCACTCAAGTCCACGAGTGTTGCGACAACAATTTTATGGGGAGCAAAGAGATGGGTCACCTTATTCACTGGCCCATGAGTCTCTGTCTCCAAGTACCTTCCCAGGTTAGCTGTTAGTCCACCAGTGATACGTCTCCTTCGCTTAACGTTGCGCTATAAATCCCAGTGTTCCATTTATGAAGCGAGTCCGTGCTGGGCTTGCCATCGTCCTCGCTAGTAATGGACTCAAGCTGCAAAATTTGGATTCAAAGCTCAGAGCTGTTTGGATTTAAGGCTTTAGCCTGCCCGTTATAGAAATAAGAAACAGATGGGATTTGCAGGCCTGGTTCGGACTCGGCCACTTCTCATAAGGTCAGTGTTGTTTAAGTCAAATCAGATTTTAAGTCAGATTCAATTCTGTCCGTGCCTGCCCGCCTGTTGCATTAATGGCCAACACAAACTATCCCCAGGGCTGGAGTCCTTAAAACACTGAGTATATTCTGTATATCTTGAAAAAGAAATATTACTGTTGGTTCTGCAAATGATGTGAAATTAGAGGCAACTGAGAACGTTTGTAGTCGGGGCCAGAAAGGTCCCTAACATGCATTTATACATCAAAGTTGCCATATTTTTAGAACTTTATAGCTGAGGACCGTACAATATTTCTTTTTCATCTAATGAATGTTCTGTAAGACACATGGAAGGGCAGGGTTTGATATGTTCTTACCAATTTGCACAAGAAGAGCATCTTCCCTCAATTTATGGCAGACTCCACTTGCTGGGGTGGACCTGGCAGAGCCATTTTACTGAGAGAACTCGCTGAAGGAAGCTGTGGCTTCATCATCTTTTCATACCGAGTCTACGTATCTTCCGTTTGGAAGCGTCACTGCAGCTGAACAAATTACTAAATTTAGTAGTGAAGTAATAGGCTCAAATTGAATTTTGCAGAAGGTCAGATTGGAGTATCTAATGGTCCTGCCTGGCTTTCAAATCTAAATGCCATTTGAAATGGGGCTGTTGAGCATCGTACGGTCTCCGGTGCTGTACAACTGCCTGTGTTGTGCCCTTGTGTGTGGCTCAGCTGCAACAACACAGAAATTCTGCAATGCCTTGGAAAGGAGAATTTCCTGGAGGGCCTTCACTTGTTCCTGATGGCTCGTGGAGATGGTTTTAGCTGGGGAAAAAAAAAAGAAAAGAGATTTGCAGAAGAAGTATAGCGTTAAAGATTCACAGACAGGTGCTGTCTCAGATGGTGCACAACGAATATCCGTGCCGTCGGCAAATCATGGGTGAAGTAAAAAAAGCTGCTGTTTGCAGGGTGTCTGTTCAGCCGGGCTGCTGCTTTTGTCACAGAGGCACAAAACTCGAGTACCTAATAAGAAAGCACTTAAACATCGGTTGAGCCGAGCTGTCAGACCGGCTGAGACAAGGGCAACGCCTGGGGACACAGCAGCCACGATGCTGCGGGGAATAAAGAGCTGAGGAGGGCAAATGTTCGGTCTATAAAGGCTTCCAGCCTAATGTCAGATTAGTGGAAAGAAAATGGACCTCGCATTAAAATTCATGAAGGAGTACAATTTAAGATCCGTGAATAGCAGGGCCACAATTACACAGGACTGCAGGTTTGGGTTTGGTTTTGTTTTTCCAGAGCTGGTGGAAGAAATGAAGTCATTACCGGGACGTGCATGGCTGCCACGTGCTCTGCCCCAGTCACTGGATGCTGTGGACACCCATGGTTGATGATACCAAAGGGTTAAACACAGTGACAAGAGGAAATTGGAAAAAAATGTAACTTCTGGTCTGTAGATTCAGGGACAAAGTACACAAGTCGGGTTTTGGTGGTCTGTCTCTTTGTGCCTAGATCTCAAGGCTGAGTCTCTGGTAAGGAGAGGTTTCAGCGCAGGTTGGGTCCAGCCAGACCTCTCAACTTGGGGACATGGCATTTGGGCATCTCTCGCTTCAAACTTGTGTAATGTTGGCCAAGTCACTTAATCTCCTGGAGCCCATCTTGCCCCAACAATAGGAGCTGTCCCCGAGGGGGGTGAGGGACGAGGTTATGACCAACTTGGGAGGTGGGACAGCACTAGTCATAAAGGCTGGGAGAATTTCATACCTGTTTTTTTTGTTTTTTTTTTTTAATTCCTCATTAAGCTACATGAATCTCAGTTCCTTCAAAACAAAGCTGTGGGTGGAAATTACCCTGTACTCACAGACGAGCCTTTCACACCACAGCATGGGGTGAGAGCTACGGGAAGAGAAAGGGGAGAGGTGTCTCCACCACCACTAATTCTGGGAGAGCATCGAGGAGATCTAGCTTTTCCTGACTTATGAGAAAAAGCTCATGCCAGGGGTTAGTTCTTCACCCCACATTCCCCTCCCTGAGGACCCAGGCTGGGAAAGCAGTCAGCTGCTTTTATTCTGTGGTCCTAATATAGAACAAAAGAGTAGTATTTTGTCCGGGATTTAACTGTTGGAGAAATAAAACTACTTTGGGTGGTAGGAGGTGCTGTTACATACAAAAGGACAATCCCAGGGTATTTTAGGATATCTGCTTATTTTACAGTCGTAGAAATATGGTTAAATCATAGCCGTGCTGCACTCCAAAGGGATTGTAGAGCCTAAGTGAATTATTGATTATTTTGCACATTTGAGAAGGAACTTCAGAAATGATGTCTGATACACAGAAATAGGTTAGAACCCTCCCATGGGCTGTAACAGAAGTGCAAGCGTGAGAAGATCTTAAAATAGCCATTGGGTTTCATTACCACAGGTACAAAAAGCCTTGAATTAGTGAAATACTTCAGGTGGAGACTCAGAGACATGGGTCCGGTCCATTCTTGGTGGATTTTTTTACCCTGATTGCTCTCAGTAGCCTATGTACTAACTGCCCATAAGTGTCTGCCTTCCTTCATCTTCTTAGGTGAGCGTGGGAAGAAAAATTCCAATTTAACATGAAAATCTCAGGCACCATTTAAAGATTGAGGTATTCTCCTATCTACCCTACCCCAGTCTCCGGGGAGACTGTTCCCATGCCATTCTGCATTTATATTTCTGTACAGATAATTTCTCTGATCCAAGGGCTGCTCGGAGGATTGCTGTAAAAGCTTTTTTTTTTAAACCACAGAGAGTGCAAATCTTTGGTAGTGGCTTTGTACAAGCGTCACTGAATTGTTTCCAACGTTCAGCTCCTCACCTCTCTGGTTAGGGGGGGCGGACAGACGGACGGACGGACGGATGGATGGATGGACCGTGCTCAGTGTGAGAATGCAAACAGCTGAGCCAAAGCCCAGTCCTCCCCCCCAGCCCCTGACCTTTTTATTCCCACTTGCACCTGGCAGGAGCAGTGATCATTCATGTATGTGGCCTCGGAAACAGCTGCAGATCTGACACTGTAGTTAAATTTAAAAGGGGTGATGCAGCCCTATGTGTGAGGGTGGTAAATTAACGAAATCAATTGCTGGCCTGTAATAGACCAACTTTGAAGACAAAGGAAAATAGACTTTTAAAAGTTCAGGCTTGCAGCGAGGCAGGTCTCTTCTGCTGAATGCAAGAAGGTTTGTGCAGAAATGTTCGCAGAACTGGGGCACAAAGCGCCGGGTCTGTCACTGTGACTCACTGCGGGTCACATCTTTGGCCCTGGCCATGTGCAGACCAAACTATGGCTCCCTCGGACCAGCTGGCTCAGGAAGGGGCAAGCCCACAGGCTTTAGGGCAAGCTGTGTGGGGTTGTTTGGCCGATGGCAAGTGGACAAGGAACTGCTGTTGCTGTTGCTCTTGTCTCACCCTCTGTGGCGGCAGCAGCTCAGCGAGATCTGGCTGAGGAGCTTCTACAGGGGCTGGATGGTGCAGACAGTTACAGTTGAGATGTGTTCTCAGGGTAGATTGACACTGCAAATCCTTTCTCAGCACAGAAATACCTGTATTTTATTCTAGGAGAGCAATTCCTAGCCTGGATCCGGCCATATGGTGTCCCTTGCCACATGCTGAAGTGCAGGTTTCTGCCAGCACTGTATTTCCTGCAGCCTTATTTTAGCAGAAACCTGCGAGGGCAGCTCTGTAACCTGGCTATCCTGGCTGCACTGGAGAAACCATTGTTTTCCACTGACCTAAACACAAGGAAAATCTATTCATTATGCAGGAGAAAGGCCAAGGTGCCTGATTCTGTCTTCAAAAACAAGCACTTTTTAACAAGCGGAGCAAAATGTGAAATAAAACTTGTCAATTAGTAAATGTTTTGTAGCAAAGCACTGTAAGAGAGCAGATGGAGGGGTAGAAGGGGGTTTGGGTTTTTTTCTGTGTCTAACACCTTCTTTCTGCAGCGCTCATCCTCTGTTTTAAGAATAACGCCTTTTCAATAATGACTCACAGACAGTGCCACAAAAATCCTGGCTGTCAGAAAAACTGCTGGTCGACTGACAGGAGAACATTGGTTTGTTCTGTTTCTCTGTGGTGAAATTGCAGCTCACGGATCTTCCTTCTAGAAAGAGGCCCTACTTAGAGATTCCTGGCACAAGGCAATTACCTGTCTTCATTCACTCAATGTAATTAATAAACGTGGTTTTCTTCACAGGTACCAAGGGAAGCCATGCCTGGTGTGGAACCGACCACTTTGTCCAGAGCAAGGACAGGAAAATCCCCCAGGAAGTCAGGCCTCTCCTCTGGGAAGATGGGTAAACCTGTGGTGGTCGGGTAGGGACTGGAATATTCCCCATATCCTACTATCTCTCTGCTCATCAGAAGAGAAAAGAAAGAAAAAACCAGACATCCTCAGGAATAATTCAGCACAGGAAGCTGGTGGAGCTACAGACCTCTATCACCTTGCAGAATTTGCAGTTGTGTGCAAAGTTAAGCCTTAGGAAAGGAGCAGTTTCATTCCTCCTGGCTAACCTGGAAGTAACCACCCTGCCCCGTGCAGCACCGTTACTGACAGAGCAGCTGCGCGGGTAGAAACACATTTTTACAGAGTTATTGGAGCGGGGAATTGTGGTAGGATTTACTAGGTCCTTCCCCCAGCTCTGCCTTTGATTTGTAGTGTGTGCAGACCCCTTAATTTGTCTCTGTTTTCCCCATCTGTGAAAGCGAGATAAGATCACAAGGGAATTGTAGAGTGTGATTCATTAATGTTTATTAGACAGAGGGAAATCCTTAAATGAATGGCGCTGTATTCCAGGAGGACAAAGTTCAAGGCTGCAAAGAGGTCGATTAAAACCAAATCTGCTCTTCCTGGGCTAGGAGAAAAAAAGAAAAAATAAAAAAAGAGAAAATTGAAAAACCTTACCTACCCCTATGCCTGCCAAATGCAGTACGTAATTTAAATAGAATCAAGCAGAACGTGCAAGTGTGCATGCATTCATGCATACGTGCAGGTCTACGAAAACCATCAAATAATTATTAGCAAATGTATACCCAAAAGTGGAAGGAGGATGTGTTTGAAGTTTCCAATGAGAAATAATGAAGCGGTGTATATACGATCAGCATTAACTGAGTGAGTTACTAGTGGCAACACAGCACTAGGACATCGTGAGGCAATAAATATGATCCATATTCATAAAGGGATGTAACAATATAGGGCATATTGGCACGTTCCATTATGTACCTGAGTGAAGAGAGCTATAAATTGGTTAGAGCAATCTTCCTGCTAGCCTGACATGCTTTTCATGCTTATAGCAGAGCATTTAAGTTATTTTAGGCAATGGCTGCTGGACAGCCTCAGGCAGTAAATGGAAGATTTATACACCTTAGCATTACCCAAAGCAGGGATCTACACATTGTGAAAAAGACCAATGTGCAAAAGATTTGTCAGTAGTAGACGGACTGGTTGTGTACCTTTTGGAGAAGGGATTTGTGGGTTGGGGGTTTTTTTTTTGGTCATATTGTTGCAAACATCTCACAGCAATAACCCCAGAGAGGTACCAGGCACCTCTCAGTTGTGGTCCTGCAGTGAAACAGTTACCTCAATGTTCTCTTCTCTCTGGGTACATTCGTAAGGAAAAGGGCAGGAAAACAGCTTATCTGCCCCAATTTTACAATGTCAGCTCATAGGTAGGCTAAACAAATATTTAGAGGTTAGACTTATCTGAAGTTGGCAATGTTGGGGACTGATGTAACCTTTTCCAAGCCTCAGAGCAGGTTGTCGGTGCTCAAGGATGAGCCTTCCCCGTGATGCCTGGGCCGGTGGGCGAATACTCCACCTGTTGTGGGGAAGAAGTCGAGGTGATGGGTGATGACTGGAGTCCATAGCTGGCCTGAACACACAGAATCATCATGGTTGGAAAGGACCTCTGAGATCATCGAGTCCAACCACAGACACACAACCCCCCCTTACAATCTTGGCCAGTAGAGCATGCCCTGAAGTGCCACATCTACACATTTCTTAAAGACCTCCAGGGATGGTGACTCCACCACCTCCCTGGGCAGGCTGTTCCAGTGCCTGACCACTCTTTCAGTAAAGTAGTTCTTCCTAATACCTAATCTAAACCTCCCCCGCCGCAGCTTCAGACCATTTCCTCTGGTCCTGTCATCATTCACTTGGGAGAAGAGGCAAACACCCACTTCTCTACAAGCTCCTTTCAGGTAGCAGTAGATGGCAATGAGGTCTCCCCTCAGCCCCCTCTTCTCCAAACTAGACATGCCCAGAATTCGGTCATGGGATGACGGCAAATTTACTGGGTGACTCTTGTCACCGATGTAACCCAGCGGAGGGTGAAGCAGGCGCATCCGACAACGGCCGCGAGGCGCAGACAAAGCGGAGCCGTGCTTCGGCAGCAGCGGGGATGCGGCGGCAGCGCTAGGCCCAGCCCGGGAGCCGAACTGCGGGCCTGCTCCGCGCTCCGCGCTCGCCACCTTCAGGCCGCACCCGAACCCACAGCCGTTGCCGGGAACCTGCGGCCTTCGCTCGGCCAGGCCCTGGTCCGGGGAAATCGCACTGGATTTTATGGAGCTTTTTGCCCCCATCGCGTCCTTTCCTCACACCGGCCGGACGTGAGGGGTTTTTTCACCTGTTGAAAGGGAACCCGCGGGCGGCGGGATTTTAGGCCGCGGTTTAATCGTGCCAGGCCTGGGGGTGCCGAGGGGCCGGGCCGGCCAGAGGGAGCCCCGGGGGTGGCACAGAGAGAGGTGCCGTGGAGTCCCCCTGCGCTTCCCTCGGGAAGGAGCAAAAGCCGCTGTGAAAAACTGCAGCGGATTTGGGGAAAAAAAGAACGGGCTTGGCTAAGGGGGGGAGGGGGTGGCGTAAGGAGGGAGGCTTAAGGAGGAGGCGTGGCTTAAGGCGGTGCGTGCTAAGGGGGCGTTGGCTTAAGGACGAGATGTTAGGATGAGGAGGCGTGACTTAACAAGGGGCGTGGCTAAGACGGGGGCAAGGTTTAAGGCCTATGTGTGTTAATGAGGGGGCGTGGCTAAAGGCAGGAAGGGGTTTAAGGACTACGCGGCTTAAGGACGGTGTGTTCAATGGAGGGGCGTGACTTAAGAACGGCGTGTGCTATGGAGGGGCGTAGTTTAAGGCCGAGGTGGATTGGTGAGGAGGCGTGGCTTAACGAGGGGTGTGGCTTAAGGACGGCGTGTGCTGCGAAAGGGGCGTGGTTTAAAGATTGAGGCTTGGTGAAGGGGCGTGGCTTTAACGAAGGGGCGTGATTGAAGGCGTGGCGTGGGTTAAGGCTTGGTATGTTAATGAGAAGGCGCGGTTTAGCGAGGAGGCGGGGCATAGGGGCCCGCGCCTGCCGTTCGGCGTGCGTAAACATCGGACGTCATCAGTGCGCCGGTTCCGCGTGGGGTCACGTGGGAAGAGTGTGTCTTCCCTACAGGGCGTCCGCCGGGCCCGCGGCCTCCTCTGCTTCCGCCATGGCGGGCTCCCAGCTGCCCATCCGCCGGCACCGCCGCGCCCTGGTGGAAGCCGTGAGCGAGCGGCCCTTCCTCATCGTCACCGGCGAGACGGGCAGCGGCAAAAGCACGCAGCTGCCCAAATACCTCTTCGAGGCAGGTAACGGCCGGGGAGGGGACGCACACGCCCCTGAGAGCCCCCTCAGGCCTCGGCCCCGGTATGTGGGAAATAAGCACAGATAAGTGTAGCTGATCCTCCTGTTCCCCGCAGTTTCAGGCAACGCTTGGGCGTGTGGTGGGCGGAGGTGGCTTGATTAAACTTTTTGAAGTAGGAAACTCTGAGCGTAGGTATGTTATGTAGGTACTTGGAATCACACTGACTCTCAGCGGCACAATTCAGTGTCCCCGTTCTCCCCGTCTTTCCCGTAGGCCTTGCCAAACAGGGGGCCATTGGCGTCACCCAGCCCCGCCGCGTTGCCACCATCTCAGTGGCCCAACGGGTGGCCGAAGAGATGAGCTGTTCCCTGGGGAGCCTTGTCGGGTACCAGGTGCGCTTCGATGACTGCACCAGCGAGGTAGGGCTCCAAGGGCTGTAGTAAAGCTGCAGTTCTGTATATTGTGTAACTCATTATGATCAAGTTTTTGGTCACCTTAAAAGTGAAACATGGCCAAGCACCTGTGATGTGGTACACAAGCACCTGTGATACATGGTCAGTGTGTTTTCTGAACCAATAGGTGATCCATGTAGCATCGTTTACTTTACTTTGAAGTAAAAATCTAGGCTAACAGCTGCATGTCTAAACCTTTCAGGATACTGCCATCAAGTATATGACCGATGGCTGTTTACTGAGGCAAATATTGGCAGACCCCCTTCTCAGCAAGTACAGTATCATCATTTTGGATGAAGCCCATGAACGGAGCCTCAGCACTGTGAGTGTCACCTTATGTCTATCCTTTTGGGTCACTATTTCTCCTTCACTGAGGTCTCCTTATACATTTCTTTCACTTCCTCAAAATCCCTGAGGATTTTGGCTGATTTTTCATGGATGTGCTTTATTCTGTTGCTGTTCCAAGACCACAGAATTGCTGCTTCGTTGTTTACATAATCTGAAAATAAGATTAGAATTTGCATCTCTAATCCTCTTGGAATTGTTGAAGCTGTTATTGTGTTTGAAAGCAGTTAAAACTTGGCTGGCTATTGGATACTTGCCTGAAATTTCCAGACATTTGAAGCCAGCACAGTGAACAACAAACTTTAGAATCCTAATTTTTAAAAGCACACACAAACAGACAAAACCCTGAAACATCTCCCTCGCTCTAAGGCCTAATGTTTTTTTTAGGGTGTGTATATGACTGTGCAGAGAGATTATGGCTTTCAGGATCATGGAAGTCTCTAGACTGGCCTAAGTACCAAAATCTATCAAATGTCACTCTGACCCTTCTGTGGGAAGCAAAGTGAGACTCAAGTCACTCAGTCCTCAAGAGATTGTGGCGTGTGTCAAACATCCTACCAGCCCAGCAAGCAATCTACCAGTCCAGCTGGGAAAAAGGGAAAATGCTTTCTGACTACCAGTTCTGCCCTCAAGCATCTTTGGGTAGTGCAAATAATCAAGCTAGGGTAACGTCAGAAGTTACTGCTCCATCACCCGTATCTAACTAAAAGAAGCAAATTTTTAATCTAGAGCAATGCAGAGTAAAATAGACTTGTTGAAGCCATAATTAAATAAACAGTAAATATAAATAAATAAATGGTACCACAAAGGAGGGTGCACGATCAGTCAGGTAACCTACGGCGGACGAAGGTGATGAGGTCTGAGATAACTGCTTGCAAATTACTGGACTTTGAGAGTATAAAAAGGAAAACCAGAGGATTTTAAATTACGCTGATTGTGTTTACAGGCTGTGAGAGGAGCTGTTAAAAAAAATTTAAATTCTCTAAACTAATTGGTTTGCTTACAAGTTGACCAGGGTAAGTGTATGTATTCTGGGTGCTTAGACACTGAAGATGTGATTTTTCTCTCTTCACTACATCCATGGGATAATATCAGTCACTTCCAAGTTCATCAGGCACTTCTAAGAAAGCTAGGATGCTAATCAAAGTTGCTTCTGTTTGTCCGTTAGGATATTTTATTCGGTTTGCTGAAGAAGCTATTTCTACAGAAGAAACCACCAGACAGGAAGACAGACATGAAAGTGGTGGTGATGTCAGCCACCCTAGAGGTAGACAAGCTCTCGGAGTTCTTTGGGCACTGTTCAGTGCTGCATATTCCAGGAAGAAGTCACCCTGTCAAGGAGATATTCTGCAACCTGCTCAGCCCGAGGGACGTAGGCAGCTCTGCGTATGTTACGGAGGTCTGACCTGTTTTACTCTGTTTCTGCATTGTGTTCTCTGCTCTTGGTATGATCATAATCTGTGAAAGACCACAGCAGTTAGCTGCTGTATTGCTGTGTTTTTAGCATCTCTGCAGGATATAGGGAAGAATTAGTTTGTACTATGAGTTTAGAAAGAGTGGGATTCCAGCTGTTATCGGCTTGTTTATTGTTTATTTCAGGCTGTAAAAGTGACACTGGATATTCACTTAAATGAACCAGAAGGGGACATCTTGGTTTTCCTGACAGGTGAGAATTTTTCTTCCGATGACTGACAATTATTCAGATGAAGCATGGCATCACCAGCAAAACAGTACATTGCTCCCATGACTGTCTCATTGGGGCCAGAGCAGTAGGTAGAAAAGGGAAAGTTGAAGGTCGACACACATAGACCTGTGAAGTGATAGTTTTCAGAGCACGTTTAGGTATATCCATGCCTATGAGATCAGATAAGAAAAATATTAATGTTAAAAAAGTGTATGTGCTTTCTTCCTGTGCCAAATCTACTCTCTTTGCTATGTATCTTATTTTTGTTGTTAATTGAGGAAGGGAAAACTTGTTTAACTGCAAAAGCCTACATTGTTGTATTGGCCAGGGACTCAAGTGACACATGGCACTTCTTTGCAATCATCTTTTACGGAAAAGCCTTGGTGAGAGGCACCATGGAAAGACTGGATGTCACCTTCTAAGCTAATTCTCATAAATATTACTGCTTTCTTGTAATGGTGTTGATGATTCTGTGATGCTGGCAAAACAACCTTGATTGAAGATGTTACAAACCAATATGGCAGGGTTGTAGCTACATGGGTCACTTAAATGCTCTTGTATGTTTTTTAGGTCAAATTGAGATAGAAAGAGCTTGTGACTTACTTTTCAAGAAAGCAGAATCTATTGATTACCGTTATGAAGTACATGATCGGTCTGTTGAAGGCCTGCTTATCTTACCATTGTATGGGTCAATGTCAACAGGTAAGAGCATATAGTGTCATATTGAACTTAATACACATAAATGTTAACTGTGAGAGGGGTTATGAACAGTATCCTAATCAAATAATTCTATTGAGATTGGAAAAAATGGCATGCATTAACCCGTTTGTTACAATACTGTAGTGCTATTTTGTTTGGGGGTTTTGTGATGTTCTTAAACTCATCAGACTTCAGCCTTCTCTGTACTTGCACAAAAGTCTCCTGTTAAAATTCATATCCACCAGAAGTGGCTTCACATGGCATCAAGGGCTCCAGCTTAGAAAAGGGAATTTGTGTCATTGGAAGCTCTGATGTCTTATTTAGGCCCTCACGTTTTATTTTGTGTGGAAAAGATACTGCCAGTAGGTTTTTGGTGGTGAGAGCAGAGTCATAAGGGAAGATAGAAGCAGTACAGTGTTACACAATGTAGAAAAGTACAGGTTATCAGGATGAGTCAGTCTGTTTCATTTGGCAGCAGTACCACGGTTAGTTTCAAAGAGGTAAAACCAAAGGCCCTTTGACCTTCACCCAAGACAGACACTGTATTTTCAGATGAACTCGAGTGGGATGTTTGAATGTGTGGGTGTGGTATATAGAATGCCAAGAGGCTGAATAATTGTTCTGGAGAGCAGGACAAACAGCAGTTTCCAGCTGGAAGTGCTGCTGAGAGGGAAGATCTGGTAATGATCTGCAGAGAGGGAGCAAAACATTTACCTTCTTGAAAGAGTAAAACCAAAAAGTGGCATAAAAGAAATGTGTAGCTTCCTCCTTACTCCATGATAGGTGTTAGACTCCTGACCGAGAGTGATTGATTTATTTATTTTTCCTTAAAGAGATCTTGGTATTTTTCAAGTATTAGGGAAGATTTCTGGGAAGAGTTCAATTTCCACCGCCTTTTTTTGTTCTTTGGAAAGCCAAATGAATGAATGCAAATTGCATATGCTGCTTTGTTACACATTAAAAGAAGATTTGCTGAAAGCGTGGAGGGTTTAACTAAATCTTTTTATATTTGCTTTCACGTGCTCTGGCTGTTAAAACCCTTCAAATCCTTCATGAAGATTCTGTTAAGACCAGACATCTTGCTTGTTTTTATTAGCTCTGGGTTAGGAAACATGTAGGAGAGTTGGCCTTTCTTGATCTCAAAACCTTCTTGAATATGCAAGCAATAAAAGAAGATATTCTTTGATTGCTGACATATGGTAAAATAATACCAAATCTGTATTTTAATACGTTATGTGATTCACTTTCTAACATCATTCAAATTACTTTTCACTAAGTGTTAGAGTAAGTTCACGCAGTGTTAGAGATGTGGTTTGAATTGTAGCGTAACAGATTGTTTGACTGGCTCTCTGTCATTTTAGATCAACAGAAAAGCATATTTTTACCAGCTCCCACAGGCATTAGAAAGTGTGTGGTATCCACAAACATTGCTGCAACATCTCTGACGATTGAAGGAGTCAGGTATCATTTTCTGTCCTTTATAGAAGCTGTAACAGAGGGAATCATTCAGAACATTCTACTAGATTTGGAAAAACATGCCTGACTTCATTCTGCTCCTGTATCTGCCCAGTAACCTACCAGTTGCCTTTTTTTTGGTAGTGAATAAAAAAATTCTCTGATACTAGTCTTAAAGATGATTAATATTGCAGGGCTCTAGTTTGAAAGGAAAACTCAGCTCCATTAAATCAATGTAATTGAGAGATATTATCAGTAACATCCCACAGACTGAACCAGGGGCTGCAGGTGACCAGCAAAGCACAGCTGCCTTTTCACAGGGGTTGGAGTGTTAACGTGTTCTTGCCCTGATCCTGTGCCTGTGGCAGTTCCCTGTCTGTCTACTGAGACCTCTGCTGTTTTCTTCTCTGACAAGGGTATCAATCTTTTTCAGGTATGTAGTAGACAGTGGCTTTGTGAAGCAGTTGAATCATAACCCCCGAGTTGGCCTGGACATACTGGAGGTGGTTCCTATTTCAAAGTAAGTTTTAAAAAAGTCATTTGCTTGGTGTTTCTGGGAGCTGCTCTGACAATACGGTGTATTGGTTGGTCTTAAAAAAAGAAATAAAAAAGGAGGGCTGGGCAGCTCCACAATTTAAAGCCATTTGTTTGTTGCTAAATAGAAAGTGGTTCAGGACATACAATTTCCTATACAGGCATTCAGAAGGAATTGATAATGCATTCTCTGTAGTCTGAACAGCGGCTCACACGTCATCTTGTGTTTGCTGAATACAGCAGCCTGATTAAGAGAAGTTTAAAAAAATTTCCCTTGCACAGAAATCCTTCTTCATTTTGTTCTCGTATAGCCAGATTCTCAGTTGTTGCACAGTCCAATAGATCTTCCATCTACAAGCACAGAAATTGCTGTTATTTATTATAATTACAGTGTGCTTCTTTGGACAATAACAGAAGGGATTCAGAGTTTGGATTATTTTTTTCCCTGCCTTTCTGTTTTGGCAGGAGCGAAGCGAGGCAACGAGCTGGCCGAGCTGGCAGGACATCGTCCGGAAAAAGCTATCGGCTATACAGCAAAGAATTCTGGGAGCAATGTATGCCCGATCACACAGTCCCGGAGATCAAGAGAACCAGTCTGACATCTGTCATCCTGACCTTGAAGTGCCTTTCTGTGCACGATGTCATAAGGTAACCTCGATGGAGCAAGGTGGGATTTTCTTTCTGAGTCTCGGCAGCGATGCAGCGCAGGCACCAGCAGCCTGGTGGCAGGAGGCAGGACTAGGTCCCCAGCCAACGGTGACACTCTGACACAATCAGCGTGTCAGTTTTTCTGCTCTTTTCCTCAGTCTTTAGTGCCAGATTGGATCTTGAGCTCAAGTTCAGTTTGAGGCTCTGCCAAAACTAACTCCTTACCTCCACAATTAAGTAGTTAATAGTGTTCCTTTCAAATACTGATCTTTATATCCTAAAAGCTTCACCTCTTGTGTGTAATTACTCAATTTTTAGTCATACACGTGCAGAAGATACAGTTCATCTTTGCATGTGCTGTGCTGGGATCTGTCGTCGTAATTCTTCAGCGTGAGGCTGTGTGTGATGTAACACACCCTTACGCTGAAGTTGCTGGTGTGCACTTTGGTCAGAAACCTGTATTGGAGGGTTACAAAAGCATTTTAATAAGTATGAAAACTAACGAAGCTATTCTGAATCTGAACACTTCATTTTTTACTATAGATTTCCCTATTTGGACCGCCCTGAAGAAAGGCATATTTTAGAAGCTCTCAAGGAACTTTACCAGTGTGATGCTATTGACAGGTAAAAAATAAAGCAGTGTTGTCACTACAACAATTTAAAATTGAATGGTTTAACTGGTGTGAGTTGTTCATGTGGACTAAAGGACTTCCTCCAGCAGCAGGATGTTTCCTCGTTAGACCATGAAGTTAACTACTGGGTTTTAATATACTCCCATTAAAATTAGGGTTAGAGCATGGCTTAGGACTTGAGAGATGTGGATAAATTCTTCACATTTGTTCTGGAGTTTCTGAGTGACCTCAGGCAAATTACCTCACCTCTCTGCTGTAGTTCCCAACAGCAGATCCCAGACCGCTCTGACGAAGGTGCTTGGGCACCAGCTGTGAGGCCCATCCAAGAACTCAAGACAGGAAATGAGACCTTATCCTAAACTTCCAGGAATTCTTCTTGCAAAAAAAACCCAACCAACCCACCCATATCTCAAGCATCTGATAACACTTGCAAAGCTGGCTTTGCCTGCTGTGAAGTGGGCATAAGTGAGCTAGAGAAAGGTGAAACTTCTTCTGCTAGTGCCACTTGCTGCGTGTCTCCAGCCCCTGTCTGGGCACAAACAGACTCCAGTGTTATAACTGTCCAGAGGGAAATGCTTCTTTCATGGACTTTGTCAATATATGGTGGTCAACATTATGTGTGCATGTTTCCATTTACATTTAAACGTAGTTTTGTTCAATCCGGTCTTTGGATCTTTTTTTTCCTGGGATAAGGAGAGGCCACGTGACAAGACTGGGTGAATTCCTGGTGCAATTTCCCCTCCCTCCCAACCTGTCCTGTGCTGTCATAAAAGCTGCTTCTCTTGACTGTGAAGATCTGCTGCTTCCCATTGCAGCCATGTTGTCTGTGGAAAACGTCTTCATTCGTCCAGGTAGGAAGCATCTTATCCCAGAGCAGCCTTGGGTGGGTGGGTAACTCTGCTTGGACAGGGACATCTCAGGCAATGGCTGGACAGCACGTACTGCTTCACCTGGAGACCTTTTCTACGGCTTCCTTGTAGTTTTTGGTCTCATTAGTTTTCTGTGCTAGTAGTTTCTGAGGCTGCAGTATCTTACAGATGTGTCTCAGGGTTATAAAGTGAGAACTGATTCTGTATTTTGAATAATGGTAGCCCAAGACTTTACTTGAGAGCAAGGATACTTCTGCTGGAGAGCAAGCAGGTCTCCTTAGTTGAGCCCAACGCTGGTGAGAGACAGAAATGTTTACTTTAAAGCTTTAAAAAACCCTTCTGTTGCAGTGTGAGGAAGATTCCTCAAGTGCAATACCTTGGCTCCTACGTCGTAGCACGTCTGTAGGGAGGAATGTTAGGATTAGGCCAAATATACAATGGCAGTTTGCCTGTGTGCTTTTACAACTTTTTGAGATCTCAGAGTCAGGGCATGTTGCACGTGAAGGATTGGCAAACAGTTATTTCAAAGACTTCAAAATGGTATGAAATTTGCTTGCATTTGTCCCAAGGCTGTGAGCTGTAAAGCAACATATGGGTAAGGGGGAAAAAGAAAAAACCAAAACCAAACCACCAGAGAACCAAAATGCACGACAGCAGATGTGTTGCTCTTGGTCTAAGTACAGATAGCAGGGACTCGTTAGATTGTAAGGAACAGGGTCACCTCTGGATTTGGCTTTTCTGTTCAATAACTGTAACCAAATAGGCCTTTTAAGTTACTGTGAGAAACTCAAGTTATCACTGCCTCCATTTCCAGTGTTTTTCTAAATGGAAAAGGTAATTTTGCTGGGGTTTCAAGCTTGTCCCTCTCATTAGTGTTAAACCCAGTCTCCCATGTCATCCTTCCTAGCTCCTTTCCCCACAAGTCTGCCCCTGACCCATCCCCCCAGCTGCACAACATATGGTTTTTTATACGTAGCACAGTCTTTGTTGGGAGACCTTTGTCCTTTCTAGTCACTCATTGGCTCCTGTCCAGTTATCTCTGTGGTCTATTAACCGTGCCCGTTAGGGCAACAGCTAAAGACACAGCTGACAGTACCGATAGCCTGGATTCTGCTCTGGGGCCTTTCCCCTTCCCACAAATGTCCTTTTGCTTTCCTGGCGATGTGCCCTCGTTATCTGTTCCGCTGGCTCACGCACACACGTTCGTTACTCTCCAGCAACCACGAACACTGGGACAGGAACGCAGAGACTCCAATCGTGAAGGCGCTTTGTTGTTGTATACGAAGAAGCCTCCCAACTTCTTTGATGTCACTTGTAATGCCCACAAACTTCAGACACGTCTGCGTCAGCCTTTGCAGCCACATCCCTCTCTACAAGGGGAAATACGATGTGCTGGGGAAGAAATTCTCTGGGTATTTAAAACCTGAAATAACACTTTGGAGATGTTGCTTTTGCCTGGTACATTCCTAACGTTTGGTGAAAGCAAATTCCCATTAAACTCACAGATCACATTTTTTCTAGACTCTATTTTTTTAAGACCTCCTGAGTACTAGGACAAAAGCTGAGTTAAACAGACTTGATGGTGCTATGATGGGGTGGTTTCAACAGCCTTGATTTTGCCTCCCAGAACAAAACTTTCACTTGTAGAATCATAGACTTGTAGAATTGTCTAGGTTGGAAGGGACCTTTAAGATCATCATGAGCTGTTTGTTTAAGGCCAGTGTCCTTTATCTTTCCACATCAACATCTGAATTGATTGTGAGAGCACAATACATTGAACCTTTCTTTCTAAGAGACTAGAAGTCTTCATCTCCAGTGCTGACTGATGAGATTAATCGCAGAGTTAATAGCATCTATGTGTTCTCGTTCAGCAGTAGTGAAAGGGGGAAGAACTGTAAATGCAGCTGTGGAGGAGAGACATATCTAAAAATAATATGAATAAAGAGCCGAGACTGTCAAACACACTTTGGAAAGATACTAATAGAAAATTAAGTAGGAGTGATAAATGAAAATGACTTTGAAGTGAGTTATTACTTATTTCCTCAGGTGATCCTCAGAAGCAAAAGGAGGCAGAACTTAAACACCAGGAACTTTCCTCACAAGTGGGAGGATGCAATGACTTTGCAACCCTCTTGAATATTTTTGAACAGTGCAAAGCAAGGTATAAAATGATTCCCTACAGTAAGTGGTTCTGCGTTGCTCACAACTCCCAGCTGCTGACTGTTTTTAAATCTATTGCATATGTGCACATGTATATACTCATACCTAATAGAAGTTTTATTCCTTATTATTATGATCTGAAACTTCTATCAAGACACCTATTATTTAAACTAACAAAGTATCTAGCTGTGTAGGTTGCCTTCTTTGTACAACCATAACAAAGAATAGAGGCAACTTTCTGCCTCCAGCTTACAAAGGGCTTCTTTCTAATGCAAGTATTTCTGTTCTCAGCAAGTCTCCTTCAGCTTGGTGCCAGAAACACTGGATCCATTGGAGAGCTTTAAAATCTGCTTTTAGTGTGGAAAAACAGCTTCGGGAAATAGTCACTAAACTGAAACAGGTAAAAAATACAAATTTCTATGTGATTGAGTTATGTAAGTTTATATTTAAGACATGTACTGGACTACTGAGCCTTTGCCAGATGGCTGCTGCCTTTCTCCAGTAGAAACTAATCCACGTACATGTTTATTAGAGCATCCTTGCTGTAGCTTGTGTAACTAACAGGTGTGATGGTGGTAATGAGCAAGAAGAGGGAGGATTTTTTCCTTTCCTCATGGTTTCGGTAGGGTGAGAAACCTAGAGTTTAAAATCCATGGGATGGAGGGGGTATAGTGACTTTTTGTTTTTTTAGGAAAGGTCCTGATTCGTATTGTTTTTTCTTTACACAGCTGCCAGACTTCCCTAAGGAGACATTTGAAGGCTCCAGAACTGAAATACTAAGAAGATGTCTATGTGCAGGATACTTTATCAACGTAGCTAGGAGGTAAGTGATGAAGTTTGGAGAACTGAATGGACGAGATATTACGCATATTCATTTAAGGGTGCAGCCGCTTATTGAAAGAGAATAGTAAGGCTGTGTGTCATTAAAAATACCAATTGCAGCTGAAGGTGGTGTTTCTGCACAGGGCTGGAAGCCTAGTGGGTTCTCTGCGTTTGACTCTAAGTACATTCTTGGGGAAGTTCCTTAAATCCTTGGAATAGTAGTTTTTTCTGTCCGTGGAATGAACTTGCAAGCCGATGAGAAGTTCCAGATATTAAACTAAAGGGCGTGGAAATGTCCAATTTCTAACCCCTGTTTATTATTGTGGTGTTATATCTGCAGTGTCACTGTGGTAAGTTAGGCAGATATATTTTATTCCTCAATTTTTTTTTTTACAGTTTAATTCTGGAAGGATATTCCCCAACTTACATATTTGAATATTTTCTCCTGTGCTGCTGCTGATTTTCTTAGTTGGTGTTGCTGTCTAATCACAGCAAAGTAGGTTTAATTATATTTTACATTTTTTCACAAACTTTTCAGATCTGCAGCCAGGACATTCTGCACAATGGATGGACACGGCAGCATAGTCTATATCCATCCTTCATCTACAGTAAGTTACCAAATTCTCTTAGTAAAGTAGCAAAGGTTCTATAAAAGATGTAAAGGGCAGACCCTGTAAACTGTTCCTCTTCTGTTTGATTTGTGCTAACTTACGGCCAGGAGAAGCGCTGGGTTACAGTGTTCATTTTCAGAGTGGGGAAAAGCCTCGCTTCTTCAAATTTGGTAAATGTTTGGCTTCTGAAATGGGTGTGACATAGATTGAGCTTTCTCTGTGGCCCCTTGGATTCCCTGGGCAGCTCTAAGCAAGTCATGGAAACTCAGTTTCCATGTCTGAAAATTGAAGGTAATGGCAGCTTTATCTCATTCTTTCATCCACCAATGCAGGGTGCTTCTGTAAACATTTTTTTTTATTAGTTCTGAAACAATATTTTAATTTTTCAGCTGTATAACCAGGAGACTCTCCTCGAGTGGATCATATTCCATGATGTCACAGTGACATCCAAAATCTATGTCCGGACGGTGTGTCCTGTTCGCTATGAATGGGTCAAAGACTTGCTGCCCAGGTTGCATCAAATCGATGCGTATGAGCTGAGCAGCGTGGCACGGGAAGAAGTAACTGAAGAGGAAATAACCAAGTGGAAACATAAGGAGGAACTTAAAAGACAGTATGGTAAGCGCATCACTAATCCATATATCTATGGCATGTGTATTTTTCTTGCTTGTTGGGCATATGTGGGTGTATATTATGTCACTGAATGCATTAGGGACTAGTAGGTGTGAATCTGGATGTGCTTAACCTCTTTGTTGTGTAGCTCTAGTAGTTTTCTTGTCCTAGTACAGCTCTGCAATCCTTATTTTCTTACCTCAGCAGTGCGTGTCCTGGTGTTTGTCTCCAGGTTCTTGTCACGCTCCCTCCTTCTTTTGGCTTGCAATAGCTGTCAGGAGCAGAGATGAATAAAAGCATTTTGAGTCTGACCATTATTTGAGTTTGCAAAGGGTGTCTAGCCGTAGATACCCAAAAATAATACTGTCCTGAAAGAGAGAATCCCTAAGTCCTAAGTAAGTCCTAGGGCCTATTAGAAAAAAAAACAACCAACCAAAAAACACCCAAACCCCCCCCCCCCAGAGTATCACATCTTGGTGAATGTCTCATTCTGATAATGAATTTAATACCATATGTTTTAATAAATTGTCAGTTTTAATTAAAACTGATGCCCTCTAACTGATGTAGCTGCTTGACATTCTTTGAATTTTTCTGTCAGCAGGTTTCATAAAGCAGCCAAGTACTCAAAGGGCCCCTTTACTCCTGAGCTGACCCTTCCAAAACATTAATTTAATATACAGTACGAACACCAGCAACATAGATTCTCTTCAGTTTTCTTAACAATGAAAAAAGTGTAGGCTCTTGTGCTTAGACCAGAGTCTCTTTCTGTCCTGCATTATCGTATAAAACAACCATTTACGTGATAAAAACATGAATTGGATCTGGTTATAAATTTGCTGGAAAGGATATTTACATTATTGATTAATGCAGAGGAGCTTCGTTTATTTGTCTGAAGTCCAAGGAGCTGAGGTTTGGTCTCTTTGTCCCCCTTAAGTTTTTGACTTCACCAGGCAACTGTAAATTGAGATTAATATTGACTTCACAGATGTTTTATTTCTGGGAGCTTCATAAAAATATGTGGCTGAATAGCTGACAAAGGCTTAATTAGTGCCCAGCGGAAGGAAAGGCTGCAGCATGAGCTGAATTATAATTTAACTCCTAGACAGAATAATTACAAATATTCCAAGAGTGAATGCAGATTAACGCTCCTTCCTCATATCAAAGAAGCTGGTGCCCAGCCCCAGAGCCCTAGGAACAGGCTGCTGTGGCTGCTTCATTCACACGACACTTAAGCTCTCAGACTCTTAGAGTGATTTATTTTTTTAAAATTATTATTATTCTACATTTTATTTTAAACTGAAAATACTTCCTTCTCTGCTTTGCTTCTGGGAGAAACACTCCCAAGGTCTCAGCTCAGTGGGAAAACATGCATTTCTAATGGTATCTGACTTTTCCCACTGCTTTATCTGTATGTTATCCTCCCTCTTCCTCCTACCTGTGGAAATTTATACAGATTGTTTATTCTAAGCTTTTTGTTTTTCCTGCTCCTGGTGCTGTCTGTCTCCTGTCTGATTCTGAGAAGTCTAAATTAGAGAAGAAACGGGTGCATAGATTACAAGATGCACAGTATCTGTTACAGTAAAAAGCAAGATACATGTTTGGGGACAAGATGAGCCCAGCTGCAAATACTGACATGAGAGTTAAGGCATAATTATTGGCTTTTTATTTAATTTCTCCCTGCTATGGTACAGTGTGTCCTCTCTGGAAGTCATTCAGATGACTGACGGCGACTTGAAAAACATTTGTGATTCTGTTGAGGGGTTGGTGGGTTTTTTTGGTATTTTACAAATAGGAGGAATTGTAATGCTGGGGGTTTTCTTACACAGAAGAGTATATTTCTCTCACTCCTCTGCCCACAGAAGCAGTCACGGACAACTCTGCAAAAAAGATGGAGAGAAGGAATGATGACAAATCGATACTGGATGCCCGAGCTCGCTATCTTGAGAGAAAGCAGCAAAGAGCACAGGGTTTAAGTGGAGCATTGAAAGAAACGGGATAATACTCGCTCTACTCTACTCCCAGGGTGAGGAAAGGCAGTTTGGTGCAGTTGTTCTGGGTACGTTTGTGTAATGCAAAACAACTAACTGGAACAAAGGAAAAACCTTCTGCTTTATGGCAAGTGTGAGTGCCGAGGCATTACGAGTGCGATCTGCCTTTGCTGTGTGCAGCAAGGAAAAGTTACCAAGCTGAATTTTGCTGCTACACGTCACTCGCAGCAATTTCGTGGTCTCAAATGTGGATGAAGACATGACATTCATGGTGGTGTGCCCATTCTGTGGTATCTAGTTGACTTAGAAAGGTCTCGGTGCCACTATTAATAAAAATTTCTTAAAGGTTGGGGTTTTTTTTCTATAGGAGTGGAACTGTCAATTTTTATCCATTTTTATTTTGTATGGTTGTGGTTACACAATCTTTGTGCTCATATGCCACTCAGGAAAACACGTAGGAAGTGCTCTTTTATGGATGGAACCCTTGGGATCTAAACTCAAAATGATGTTTGCCACCTGTATTCCATGTGGCAGCCAGTGTTGGTCCTACCGTGTATTGTGCTGTACCATGTACAGTGATGGCTCTAGGTGAAGATGTCTTTGTATGCAAAGTATTTTGTAAATGTTTTAACATTCTTGCTAACAATTGCATATTTTTTTTTGTCAGGGATGACTTAGCACTGTGTGTTTTTCATTTGGGAAAAGGAAAAAAAGAAAAAAGCAAAAAAAACCCAGCAGTCAATCCAGTACCTCAGCCAGGGTATGTCCTGCGGTCCCAGGTCCTGCTGCCTAGTGGGTTGTTTTTCAGAGTTTGGAGGCTCTTATTTTTAAAATTTAGGGATTTTGGTCTGAAGAATGACTATTTTAAATGTGTAGAAAGAATACACAAGGAAACACTAGCTTTGTTCCTCAACTCAGTTAAATAAAAAGCAAAGAGTTGTGATACTTTGTCATCATAAAAGTGGCTTCCCTCTCAATAAAGAGGTAATCCCCTTCTCTCACTTCAATAATCCTAAAATGTCCCAGTGCTCCAGTGTGGAGCTTGTCTTTTTGTGATAGTTTCCACTTTCAGTAACGTTTTATATAAGACAATTAAAAAAAAATTAATTGGAAGAACGCACCTGTCATTTCTCATGCCTCAGGTGCGTGCAGCTGTGTGTCACCTCCCTTTGCTTTTTGGATAACTAGCTAACTCTGTTGAATTCAAGTTGTAAGTAAGCCTGAGCACTTGGTGTAAAACATTAAACATTCCACTTCTGTACTGCACAAGCTCTAGCTGACTGGGAGCTTTCAAAAAACTTGGGATTCTCTTATGGAGAATATGATAATTTTTCATAAAGAAGGTAGTGGATCTGATCGTTGTCCCTCTTTCTGGGATTGTACCTACTCAAATTAAAGAGCTGAGGCTGGTCTGTGAACTTGCCAAACTTTGGGAAGAAGGTTTTATTCCTGTCTGTGCGAGCGGGCTCGGCTGTGGTGTACTCACCGGTGCCCTATGGGGCTGAGTGCCACCTCGATGGGCTGCAAGAGGCTTAACTCGAGCAACACCATCTCTGACAACAGCCGTAGCAGGGGCAATGCTCAGTCACGGAGTTCCCAACTGCAGGAAAATTGCTGCTGCCTGCCCCTTTTCTGCGTGTACAGAGCACAGAAACTGTGGTGAGTTTAATGCCTTTCTCCTTCCCACAGGAAGGCGTGAATCAAACAATTGGTGGTTGTGATCAATCCTTGTAGGAAGTCGTATGTTTACGATTCCTCTTGTGTTGGGCCCTTTATCCTGGGTTTGGAGGGAGCAGGGCTTTGTTCTTTCAATGCTGTTGCTCAGACTCTGCTTTATTGTTTGCTTGACTAAACCTGTAGTCTGAATTTGGTAAAGCAGACAAATTATTGCTGTTTAATTTGATTTATATTTGCAATGTCATAGCACATGAAATGCCATCTGCACCACACACTAGGTCTGAGATCAGTAGCGAGAACGCCCACTCTTGCTTGGGGCTATATCTCTCCTGACAGATCCTAATGCTTTATTATTTTATTCATTATTTCTTTTTACTCAGTAGCAAGAAGGGAGGCNTGCTCAGAGGTTTTGAAATTGTGAATTTAATATAAGGCAAAAGTGGGATGAGGAAATGACGATGAGATGGCAAAATAAGGAGAGATCAGAGACAAGCAGTGGTTAGATGTGCCAGGGTGCCTGTGTGTCACAACAGACACAGCATCCTGGAGCGCTTGGAACTCTGCAGTCCTCAAGTGAAAATAGTGAAGTTTTTATGTGTTTTTATGGGCTGGAGTTACCTTCTAAGTTAATAAACCAGAAGGAAATTGGAAGCTTAATTGTGTTACTGTACTTATTAACAGTGTTACATGGAGGGAGTCCTGGAGTCTCGGAAAGGTGATGTTCACTGACTTTCTGTGATTTTGGGGAAGGAAGGTGGTCCGTACCAGCTTATAGCCCTTCTCTGCTTTGTTTTCTTGCTTGAAAGGAGAACCACATCCTCTACGGAATACGGTACATGCAGTGCAGCAGCAGCCCAGCGAGGCTGCCACCCGGGGTGGCTTCTAAAACGGGGAGAAAACGCTAGGCAGGAGCTGAGGAGAATGGGCAGGTCCCGCAGCGGGGGCGGGAGGGAGAAATCCATCACCGCCCTGCCCGGAGCTCCGCGCTGACTTGGGGCAGCCGTTGAGGCTGACTGGGGTCTTTGGAGTCCCTCAGTCTCGGTCCTTCAGGGGTCTCTCAGTGTTGCTCAGGGGGGCCGGGCCGGGCCGCCCCTGCCCGTTTCCATGGTAACCGCCTCCCCCTCCCTAAGTCCGGCCAAGTCACCTTGCCCGGCCGCTCTGCCCCCGGCACGTGACCCGCCGGGGCGACGAGCGCGGAACGGAAGTGACGACGCCGCACCTCGGTCGCATGATGTGGCAAAAAAAAAGGCCGGGGAGGGAGGAGTGATGAGGCACGAAATAGTCCCTTCCGGTGAGCGGGTCTCTCCGTCGCTCCCATTGGCTCCGCGGTGAATGAGTCAAGCAGCTCTCCGCGATCCTTCCGCCCGGCCGGCTCAGTTAAGGCCGGTCCCGGCAGGTGAGGGCAGGCCTCTTCCTTCCGCGGCGGTATCCTTCCGCTGGCGGGGGCAGCTTCCGGATCGCCGCGGCTCTCCCAGCTCGCTGGCCTGTTCCGCCATTGCGGTCCCGCTTCCCCGTTGAGGAGCGACTCCGGTCCGGCCTCGGACTGGAGCCCCAGCCTGCTGCCGCCGCCACCATGGCCCAGATCCTGCCGATTCGTTTCCAGGAGCATCTCCAGGTGGGCGCGGAGGGGCTGAGGGAGGCTGTGCTGAGACGGGCGGGCCTCTCCCTCAGGCGAAGGAGCCGCCCTGGGGATGGTGCCTGGGCGAGAGGCCTCGGACTTGTCCGCGATTCCTCCTTAGGGATGGTGGGGCGGCCCGGCCTCGCCGGTGGTGGGGTGGCCACCCTCCCGCGGGCCTTGCTGCTGTCGAGCTCGGGCAGTGCCGCCCCGAAGGGCACCTTCCAGCGGGGCCGGGCGTGAGGGGAAGGGCAGGGGCTGGGGCCGCGGGTTTCTTCCGTGTCCTGAGGTATGGGCCCCGCCGGCGGGCATCTAACCCCTGTCCTTGCCCAGTCCATACCCGGCTTTCCCCGCCCGGCGTGCTCGGTGCCGGTGGTGTGGGCGAGGCTGGCGCCGTGCCCAGGCCGGCGGTACCTGCGGGGTGGTGGGAAGGGAGTACGATGGTTCTTCTCCGTTTCAGAGCTGAGAAAAGTGTCCGTCGCCTCCGGGGCAGAGCGGCCGGGAAATCCCGCTTCAGCGCGGGATCTGCAAAGGGGAACGTGGAGGGGTGGGAAATTGATGAGAAGAGACCAAGTTGCCTCTGTGTGTTGCTTCATTTTTATTTTTTTTTTAACGAGGCTAAGACTTCCTATAACCGTAAGGATGCAATGAATCGTTTTATTGATGTCCTGACTCGTAATGTCATATTCTGTGAAGGAAAACCACGTATTGCAGTGAAACGTGAAAGCTGCTGCGGGCTTCCCTGCAGTACAGCGGTGGCAGTGCAGGCACTGAAGTGCCAGGACTACACTTTCCCTGGTGCCTACTGGCTCCTGACAAATTCTAGGTTTGGGTGTCATTAAACCATAACCACATGTTAATAGATTTATTTCCAAGTGATGACTTTTAATTTCTTTATGGTGGCTTTCTAAAGGTGCTAGTGAGAAATTTTAAAATGGCTCTGCTGCAGGACTGCAAGGTTACCTTCCCAAATAAACATGCACCTTTAAAGTCTGTGGGTGAAGCTGGAGTACAGGGAGGGGTCTGGAGCCGTGGTGTGGTTGTGCAATGTGTACTTCCTATCCACCTAGTCTATGGGGCGAAGTACTACGAGCTGTGCTGCTTGTCCTGAGTAGCTGTGACGGTATTAAGCTTGACTACACTGCTGAGAAATATTTTTTGAGGAGAACTTGTGTAATAAAAGATCAGCATACCTAGACGGGATCTTCTGGCTTCTAGCAGTCTGCCTGTAGCCCTGCTTCCCTGTGATGTCTCTGTCTATATGTGGTTTGTGATGGATTTGCATGGCTTGTAGGGACTCTTTCCCAACCTAAATGGAAAGAATTTAATTTCTAGACACATTGTTACAAGAACAATTGCAAAATACCTGTTTTGCTGTGCAAATTACCACTATCCATAGCATTATTTTAAGACTTGAAATGCTGCCATTATTAAAAACCCAAATGCGGGGTTTTATCTAGCCAGTCAACTACTAAGTACTGGATAACTTCAATATCAGGTTAAAACCAGGCCAGAACTCATAGCTTAGGTGTAGTCCTGGACGCTCTTTCAGTGAGCGGCACTGACAGGAGAATCTCATCAGTTGGCCAGAGCTTCAGCTCTGAGCAAGTGTTCTTGCCTGGTCGTAGTATAGCCTAGAGCCAGGTATTGAGAAGGTTCTGTATACTCAGGTGAAACTCATCCCTCTGGGTAGCCCAGCTATTAATAAAGTATTGTGGAAATGCATCTATGATACATTATTTAAGATATAAACCTTGCATGTGACCCACTACCAGGTCTCTAATGACATGAGTACTATTACGTAAGGGAACTCATCTGCCTTACTCCCAAAGTACTGATAGTTTTCAGGCCAGCACTACTGTGGAACATGACTATTCTGGCTATGGACTGATTTACCTGTTTATTTGTACTTTTTCCCTGTTCATATTTATCATAGAGCATGGGCTTAATCAGCAGCTTTTACAACTGCATATACGAGCTGGCCTTTTGTAAGACTGGGTGGTCCAGCCTTCTGAGCCTACACACGTGCCTCTTGCCCATAACGCTTCAGTTTGCTGTTACCTACTGACCTTCCTCATTTTATTTCATTGAAAAAATTCACAGGAACTCGAATTCTCGGAGGTGCTGGTTTCATGTTGAAACTTCTAACTCCTTGCTGGAGTAAATTTTGAGAGCAAGAGCGCTGATACTGGTACATTTTTGCTGTTCAGAACTGTTTTAGTGTATCCCAGGCTGCTCACAGGAGGTCCTCATGGACTCAATTTCTTGAACTGTGTCTGACCCACATTGTCTAGGAAACTTGTTGTGCAGGTATTGCACAACGCTTGCAAATTTGTAGCTGATGCGTAACGAAAGACAAGGTGCCCAACTGGAGCTTTATTCATTAAAAAAAAAAAAAAAAGGCAGGTGATGGATATGAATGGGAAAGTTCTTGTGAGGTTACACTTGGAAGTTGCTTTTAATTAATTAAAAAGACTGACAATCAGCATTGTGTGTAGTACAACACAGTTTTTCATGGATCTACTACTGCAGATCAGAAAATAGTCAAGTGACTGTCTATACAAAGGTCATCTTGATCTGCATCTTCAGTCCAGTTGTACTCCATATTGCACTGCTCAAGGCAAGCTGTCACTATCTGTCCTTGTCAGCATCTTGGCTGGGTGATGTGGGAATGAAGAGTTAAAGGCTCCAGAAGCTTTGCACTGTTGTGCTCCTGACTGCCTTGTCTCTGGGGTACACGGTGCAGCATGCTGTGTACCCACAGTTTCAGCTAGAGATCTAGTCTGGGCCAGGAAGAAGTGGCAAGCAGTTAGCTTACTAGGGCTAAGTAAGCTTCCTGGATATGTACTAACAACATCTTCAGGTGCTGTTTGTTTGATTCCCATCGCATACCTCTGAAATCTCAGTAGTCCCAAACAAGTAGAATGTTATCTGTGTATTGTCTGTTGCAGGCGCCCGCTTTGCCACAAGAAAACATCAACAGCACATTGTGGAGAAACATTTTCCTTGGGAGTTTCCAAGGACAAACTGGATTCCTGTGCTATCAAAACTACTGGATTCCTGTTGTAAAACTTTATAGTACTGTTGTGTGGTTTGGTTTCTTTTTTTTTTT
>VXBJ01000867.1:163916-196483 GCA_013400055.1 Nycticryphes semicollaris
TTTTTTTTTTTTTTTTTCTGAAAGTGGCCATGAGGAAGCAGATCAGTGGGCAAGTAGTGCGAGGTCAGAGTTCGGTATGCAGGATGATTGCAAATCTGGCTGCTGGTATCCAGGTTTTGGGGATTCCATAAAGGTTTTGTGTATTTGAGGGTGAAACACAACTGTTTACATAATGTGGTAGGTGCATGACCATTTTGTAAGACTGCAAGTTCCTGCTGAGTGAGAAGGAACCAGACTAGTTAGCAGGTGATGAACTGTGAGTGCCAATTAATTTAGCCACACCACCCTAAAATATATAAAAATTGCACTTGGACCAGGCACATGGCTGTACTGGTGTGACTTACGGCATTGGTAAATAATCTTGCAAACCTAGGTATCATTTTTTTTTAAAAAAATTCACTTATTCTGTAGACTTGTCTAGACAGTACAGAAATCTGTCACCTCAGACTATGCATTTGATACTGAGACACACTACTCTTTTAAACTAGGAAAGGGTTCTTGCATCTCTTGGTCATTGATGGAGCAAACCTCTCAGAATCACAGCTGGCTATGCCAGAGAGCTAACTGAGCCAAACTGGACAGCCAGGACATCACATAATTACTAATATAATTTTTACTAGTTCATTCTAACAATGACAAAGAAAATGCTTCCATGTATTGTCCTGGCAGTGAGACAGTTTAATATATCCTGAACCACTAAAATCTCTGCTATCACAGCATTAGTTTGAAGTCTGTTGGTATTTTAAGTCAGAAATTAGGCAGGACTGCTGTGCCTAACGCTGCTTTGGTGGGGTTCTTGTTCCCTACTTCTTAGTTGATCTGAGTTCCTAAAACCAGTGAACTTGGAGTGTTCTTACAGAAAGAAAATCTGGAAGAAAGAATGCTGTGAAAAAATGAAGTGACTTGCAGAGTGTGTGTGTGTGTCAACTAATTGGATGGGAACAATTAGTTAAGCAGTTTATGAGCTATTCCTCTTGCCGTGTCCCTCGCAGCAGGTATTGAAGCCAACAGGCCTGCATGTCTTGGTGGCACTACTCATGCTCAGATTGTGGTGACAACCAAAGACAGGTAATGGCAGCCGGCGGTTCTGAACTCCAGTTTCAGCAGGTACTGTCTCAGCTGTGGCCTGTAACTCAGCATGCCTGTGGCTGCTGAGGCCAGATGGCTACCTCAGCCTACTGGGGGCAAGGCAGAAAATAGGAAGGATATAGAAACAGAAGAGCTCTTGAATGTTATGAGGTCTCTTATCTGTTGAAAACATAATTTCCTATCCTGTCACAAACTAATGCACCTTGCACTGGTCAACGTGAAGTACTTTAGAGCCATTGACTGGCTGTGAGACCCCTGTGTTGCCAAGCTGCAGTCACTAACTCTAACAGATCAGCACAGATATAAATCTTTTATGTGACTTAAATTTGCTTTGCTAATTTTCATGAATGGAATTAGTGGCTGAAATGTAGTGTGGTGTCTCCCTTGCCCAGTAAAGCATGGCCTTGCAATAGAGCTAGTGTGAGTCCACTGCATGTTGAGGAGCTCTGTGCTTCTCAAAAGACTGGGAATATTTCTGCTAACTGGCATTTCCCAGCTACGTGATCCCTAGCAGCAAGTAGATAAGGAGTCTCTGGGCAGAGACTGAGCAGCTGCTTGTGGCCACAAGAACAGTGGTTATATCCTGTTGAGTGTGAGACTCGAGGTGAAATGCATGCTCAGCAGTTCCGCGCCCTTCCTTGTAGGCAAGGAGAAATTATTTGACAGCTAAGCAAACTGTCACAAGAAAGCGAATATTCCAGGAAGGGGTCAAAAAAGAGACTCTTGTCAGCAATTTTACCATTCAGTTTGATGTCAAACGTGCATGTAATAGAACAACTGCTTAAGTTACTAAGAATGTACTCCAATTATCTTCCAGTGAAGGAAAAAAAAATACTAATCAGACATTCACTTACTGTGTTGTTATGATTTGCTTCTTAACATTGTTCAGATAAACGTTATAGAATTTGATGGTATAGTACAGTCTGCCACTGACTGAAGCACCCAGCCTTGAATTAGATGAGTTCTTCAGGGCGACATCTCTGCTGAACAAAAGGGTTGCTGCTGTCTCTGGCAACTTGTTTCATGGTTCCACTCTAATGGAGCAGCTGCTTCACTTTCTTCTCAGCATGCTTTCAGGAGACTGGTATAACTGAACCTTCCAACAAACGTTGGTGTAAAATAACTTGAACTGTCAATTGATTGCCCAAGCAGAGCTGGCAAGTTCTGCTTTCACATCTGCTTGAAAGCCAAGAAAGTGTTTTTCATGCTATAATGCAGGAGTATGTTATGATTGCTTCCCCCCTGGCCCCGGTCTTTAAACTTGTTTCTGAATTGGTGAAGGGTAGCAGTCCTAAATGGGCAATATTAAGTGTTTGTGTGTTTTCCTCTATGGTAAGAGGAGAAGAGGTAGAAAAGTCTGCCGTAAATCCCAATACTGTTTTAGTTGTAGTGTAAACTCAGGAGTTTGTAGGGAGAATAGTATTGAAATTTTCATAATGAAAGCCTCTAAGAAAATACCTGCTGCTGTGTTCCTTAATAGTAGTCTTAATCTCTGTTTGCTTTGCTTAGCTTTGTAAACACTCCTGCCTCACTCACCTGAACTTTAGCCTGTTTGGGAAGAAAATGACCTGTACTCCAGGGAATGATTTATACTCAAGAGTTCGTGCATCAGGTCTGAGTGCAGCCAAGAAAAGGTACCACTAGTCTTACCAGCTGAGCAAAACAAGTGCCACTCCTGGCTGGAGACCCTCCTATATATTCAAACACGGAGATTGTCATAGTTAGAGTCAGGGTCCTGTCTGGTGGTGCCAAGCTAAACATTTTCAAAGAAAATATCTAGCCTTTGGAGATGGTCTTAAGTTTAAAAATTAACATCTTCCACTACTAACTAGAGTTGGATATCTCAGTCAGGACACCTAGCAGATGGCAGTTTGATCATGATTAAGATAAATCTGTCTTGCATTATCTAAGCAACTTTGAATCAGTGATGAAGTCTAGACCTCCCTAAAAGGTCTGCCATCTGCCAGGACCTGCTTCTTTGATACGTTCTGTCAAGGGGTATAGTGCTGTCAGTTATGACCAGGCAGAATACTTGGCACTCTGAAACTACCCTCCTCTGCCAAATCAGCGAGGAAATGGAGTGCTTGATAATTGATTTAGCACTGGTTAAGCTTGCAGTCCTAGCAAAAGGAAATGCCACATCCTAGTAAGTCTCTCCAGCTTTACCAGATGAAACTCCTACGTCTTCAAATGTTCCCTGCCTGCAGGGGTGTGACCAGGTTGCATGTAGCCCTGCCTTGCTGATGTACAAATATCAGTCTTGGGCCTAGAGATTGCTACCCAGATAAAGGTGTGAAAGGGAGAATTGAACTTAAATCTGAAATCTTGTAAGGGAAGCTGTGTTGCTGAAGAGGGTCAGGTCAGGTTCTGTGATACTGGACCTCAAACACTAACTTAAATCTGAGTGACGGAGTTCTGACCTGTCAAGGATGTTGGGTTTGACTTACGTGGCTGTAGCAGCATTGAGGAAGTTTTCTCTTGGGAGAGCTGGTAAAACACCTGGAAGTTTCCTGGCTCTGTTGGCAGGCAGATGGATGTAAAGGGAGAGGTCTTTGAGTGAAACTGTTTATGGCGTTAAGTCACAGGAAGCGTAGCTCTGCCTCGGAATAATGACTTAAGCTAGCTTGATGCCTAGCTTCAGAAATTACACTTAAATCTGTTCTGCTTTGCGTCTTAGATCTCTTAAAAATCTTTCAAAGTAGAAAAGCTGGGTAGACCTTAAATCATTTACTCTTAGTAAGTGAAATGTGAAATGAGCCCTTAAACATCAAAGAGCCTGAACATCTTTTTGGTACAGCATTGAGATCTTATGGTTTGAACCTGCCCTGAAGAGTTTTGAGTGGTGGAGGCCTCTCCTCAAAGAGCAAGGTAACTTTGAAATAGTGGCCTTTAGGCCAAAGCACTTTAAATATAGAGTGACCAGCGAATTATATACAAAGGCTGAATCATCTTCTAGAAATGCTCTCCTTCAGCAAACCTGAGGAGCTAAAACTAACTTGCTTTGGAGTCTCAAACTTAAACTGTACCAAGATCTGTCTGCCTTGATTCACTGGATGATCATCAAAGAGCCTTTTGTGAAGCTTGTTGGGTGCCAAAGATTAGATGTTACTTGTGCCTCGCATGTGCTGTCTGAGCTGGGGCAAGGGGGAGGTGTAGTAAGACACCTTCTTTATCAGAAGCCATAAGTAACAGGAACAGAGCAGCTGAGGTGTGGTCATCGCAGAGCTTGTACAGAGCACAGCTGATAAGAGCTTAGTGTTTTCCTTCAAACTAGTACATTAATACTAAAATGGCTTTGAAGGTCTAGCCCTTCCTGGGAGACCTTGGGCTTGAAGTTCAAACAGTTTCCCAGAAAGAATAATTATCACTTCTAATACTTAAGATATTTTTCTAAGTGTAGAAAACTGATCTTGAGGTTTTTAAGATACCCACAAACTGGGTATCTCTGTGATGTGAACTAACTATTCTGCATTTCCACTGTTAAAAATGGACTAAACTTTGACTACTGAAATCCTAATACACTAGTCTGTTGCAGTCACAATGAAATGGTATTAACCTAAACTATGTTTTGTTGCAAGGTGTACAAGAAACAGAAATTAAAGCTAGTCATCTAAAGGTTAGCAGAAGCACACTGGCTCAGCAAAAAAGGAAGTGGTTTACTGATAATTTCTGTTAAGGATGGCTGTGGGTGAGCCCTTTCTGATTTCAGTAGTGTCGATCTCATGTGCTAGCTCTGTTGGGTAGTATCCAGCCTGGCTGCTAGACAGGTAGCTTTTTTTAACTCTACAAGGATAAAGATAAAGCTCAGACACCTCACACGTGATGCTAAGCTTGAAATAGTGATAGCTGCCAAGCTCAGTGGGGTAAGTCGGGGCTCTGGGAGCAAAGCTGGTGAGAGTGAATACTGAAGCTGCAACTCTAGGCACAGCTGCCAGGAGCAGGCAAGTTCAACGTGTCTTAAATCATAGGAGGGGTTAAAAGAGAAGGTTATCAAAACAGTAATGTGTAAATGGACCTTGAAGACCAGGTACCAAGTTCTTGAGTGCTGCAGAGCTTCATTGAAGATGGGCAAGAATTCGTGTACCGTGCCACTTCTGGGTAGCATGGCTGTATTGTCACAAAGGTCTGTGAAGCCTTAGTATCTCTTGTGACTTCTACCAAAGCTGTTCATGGCTATACTGAGGTAGTAACTTAATGCTAAACCTATGTTTTTTTTCTCTCTCTTCCAGCTCCAAAATCTGGGCATCAACCCAGCAAACATTGGGTTCAGCACTCTGACAATGGAGTCTGACAAATTCATCTGCATAAGAGAGAAAGTAGGAGAGCAGGCTCAAGTGGTGATCATTGACATGAATGACCCCAGCAACCCTATTCGAAGACCAATTTCAGCTGACAGTGCTATCATGAACCCTGCCAGTAAAGTCATTGCATTAAAAGGTATGGAAGTCCTGATAAAGAAATGTCTGAAGTGGATGGAAAGCTTACTGCAAGACTAGCTTGGCTGACTTAAGTATCAAGCAACTTATGTGGGAAGATCCCTTACCAGTTTTCCACAGCTTAATGGGAACTCAAGTTTAATCTTCTGTAGGTAGCCAGGCAGTAAGTTTCAGAGCCTTCCTGCTGTTTGCTCATCATTAGGATGACTTTTACTTCAGTCAGAATGGTTACAGCCTCTGAGCAGAGAGAGCTGGAAGGGCTTTAAGACAGATACTTTGGAGTCTCTAGTCTGAAATCACGTTAGAGGGAATTGAGACTTGATCTCCTACGTGTAGAAGGTCTAATAACTGTGCCTGTTATTATTGAGAGAAGTAAGACTGAGAAGAAGGGGAAATATTCCTTAGCCTTAGAAAGGCCTTAGTCTGGCCTTCCTGCAAGAGGCCAATGCACCAATTTGTGCATATTTTTTACATCAGTTACAGATAAGAAAAGTGGAATTATGCAGAGATGTGCATAGTGAATAAAGCACAAGGTCAGCTAACTTTGTTCTCCATATCACTGGAGATTTCAGTGTTCCTCTGGAGTCTTCAGAAATGTCTCTTTCCCCAAGAGGCCCAAGAAGATCAAATACTGTCACTCTAGAAATGCACGTATTCATATTGTTAATGGAAAGATTCATATGTATTCAGTGTTATTTAAGTTTGACTTTAACACTGTGCTCCTGTTTTGTCACAACTTTAATGCTTTCTTGTGTGTGCAGATGGTGAGTTATTTCAATTGACTGTACTAGTTCCTGTCCTGTCTTATGAAAAGAGAAAGCAGAATCAAATGGTTCAGATCTATGGTGCACATGGCTGAACAGAGGCATTAAGCAACTGAGAGCCTGAAATTGAGAGGCTTTTCGTGCCCTCCCAAGCAAGGGAATCCTTAAGATTCAGAAACTTATTCCACTCAAGAACTCTAAGTGTACTTAAACTGTTGCAATCTTGATATTAAGCTTTTTATAAACAGGACTTCCACTTAAGTCTAGATTTTGCCTCTTAATGTGCCTTGCATAGCATGTAGGATATATGTTACCTGAATGTAATGTCCCTTGACTCCAAAGCTCCAGCTGCACTAGCTCTGGAAAGACACTGCTAGTCTGTAGCCTGCGTAACACTGCGTTAGACAAGTCATCTCCAACCTCTGTAGAAACTCCTGACTTTGCATCTTATGTCAGTAGCTGAACTAATGGTGGCTTCTAACTAGACTAATCCTTGGTGAGTGAAGGCACTTGCTTCTGTAGCATTGTGACTTTATCAAGCTCAGTTAGTTATAACTGGCAGATATTCTCACCTGCACCTAGCTCACATGAGATTTAATATTCCTCTTGGGCTACACTAGCATGTGCTTAAATAGTTGTCTCTTAAAACGAGAAGTTGGCCAGAACCTTTTTTATCTTCTCACCAGAAAGAAATAATTTCTTATATGCCACTATGTTGTAAAAACTGGTAGAAATGAGTGCAGGTAGCTATTCAGGATGTATGTATACATCTTTCTGTGTAGTTCACAGAACTTTTCCTCTTGCCTTCTAGAGCTTGTGTTGGTCTCTAGATTCCTTTCCTTGCACAGTTTCTGTTAGTCTGGTTTGCAGCTGGTAGTTGTGCATCCCGTTAGTGCAACCTAAGATTTTGGTTAATGAGTCTGAATTATGAAACCCCTCTGCCAACTTGACTGTTCCAAGTTGTGCTTGGTTTTTTTTTAATACTTAAAACAGATGTGGATGTAGTTTTTAATGGCAGTGGCATAGCTCTCCTCCACAACTTTCAAGAGACTCAGCGTTATTGTGACCTAGTTTGATGTATGTGCAGTATAATGCAACTTGTTTGTGTAGCTGAAGCTCTTGTCTCCTACCAAGTTGCCTTCCACATCTGTTTGATTGCTCAGTAGTGGTAAATTGGTAAAATTAGCCTAGGATTGTGGTCTGGTTAAAAGTAATAGCTGATTACTGAAGATACTGCCAGTATATACCAGCATTTTCTTGAAGGAAGTCACCAGGGTGTAAAGCCATAGTGCAGCTCTTCTACTTTTAACCAGTGCTTGAAGTAACAAGTGGGATCTGTAACCCAGCTAACAATGTTGTGTTTTTCTAGCTGGGAAAACTCTGCAAATATTTAACATTGAAATGAAGAGCAAAATGAAGGCTCATACAATGACAGATGATGTCACCTTTTGGAAATGGATCTCTCTGAATACTGTTGCCCTTGTCACGGATAACGCAGTCTACCATTGGAGTATGGAGGGAGAGTCTCAGCCCGTGAAAATGTTTGATCGCCACTCTAGTCTTGCTGGTTGCCAGATCATCAACTACCGCACCGACGCGAAGCAGAAATGGCTACTGCTGACTGGCATATCTGCACAGGTACTTTACCACAAGGGAGACCTGCCACGGAGGACTTGGAGCTTGGCTCATTTCCTCCTTTTATAGGGGCAGGACTGAGAGCTTTGTTTTCTTTCCTAAAACAGTACTGGGAATGTAAATTCTTGTCTTGATCTTCAAATAGCGAGCTGAAGTGTAACTGAAAATCTTACAGTAATGGTGAAACACTAATATGAGGTTAAGAGTCTTAAGTTATGCCTTTGTAGGAGAAAGCATGGCATCATACTTCAGCTTGATATGGCAGCATATTTATCAACACTAACTTAAAATGAAATTATTATCTGAGTGCCTCTTATTCCTGACTCTTTTTCTTCTGTCTTGTCTAGCAAAATCGTGTTGTGGGAGCAATGCAGCTGTATTCTGTAGATAGAAAAGTGTCACAGCCAATTGAGGGACACGCAGCTAGCTTCGCCCAGTTCAAAATGGAAGGAAATGCTGAAGAATCCACTCTCTTCTGTTTTGCAGTAAGAGGGCAAGCTGGGGGTAAGGTAAGACTTGGTTCTAAATATGCTGTGGTCCTTAATGACCTGCACTGGTTTTCTGCTTCTAGGAAAACAGGTGGGTTAATGCACAAAGTTGCCTGTAGGACAGAAGTGAAGGACTATGTCTTGGTCTGGATGGTGTATATCTAATGCACATGGGAAAGCGGTGCAGAGAAAGGGACACGCAGGAGGGACTAGATGATGCAGCAGGAGTCTGTTCTGAGCCATGATGTGGCATGTGATGACCAGCATAATTAGCTACTTGAGACAGGTGACTCTCAGCTTCACAATCTAAGCTTAAGGGGAAAAGCTGTTGTAATCTTACTTTGGTGCTGATCCCCAGTATCAGGCTTAATTTCAAAATTATTGGATGAAAAAGTTAAATACCACTGTTACAAGGCTAACTAGTGGTCTAATACTAACACTGGATTTATGTGAGCTACTTTGTGGCATTTAAGTAGAACCAAAGCTAGTTTCAGAGCAACATCTTCAGAACTCTCTGTAAAATGTTAACCAAGTTGAAAGAGTGTGTATAAAGTGACGGAACTGAATCCTTAAAGTTTGAAGTAAATGAGGGTAATTAAAGATCATGCTTAACTGTTTCCCTCCTCTATGGTACATGAACACAGTGCGCCATGCCTTTAGCCAGTGAAAATATTTAGGAAGACTGACTTAGCTTATCTTTGCAAAACCTGAGATTTAGGCTCAGCAGCAAAGGAGTTGCCATATCTTTGTTAAATCTATTGTTACAAGAACTCACAGACAAAATCTTATCTGTTGCACAGTTGCATATCATTGAAGTTGGCACACCACCCACTGGGAATCAGCCATTTCCAAAGAAAGCAGTGGATGTCTTCTTTCCTCCTGAAGCACAAAATGACTTCCCTGTTGCCATGCAGGTAAGGCAGCCGCAAACAAGAGTACAAGGATGAGTCTGTGGCTTTTCCTGGTGGATGTGACACTGTGACAGGGCACTGGGAGGCAGGTGGTCAATATATTGACTCCAGGCTTGGCGCTAAACTGATGTGATTTCTGCTCCTGCTTCAGTAGCACCGCAGTAAAGGTGGAGACTGAAGCAACATTCAAAGGCAGCATGTTCTTGTTGATGGAAGAAATATCTTTGTATATTTGACTGCCTTTCAGGCTCTTAAATCATGATTCTACTGTGATAGTACTGAAGTACCAAGTAAAAATTTAACAGAGCTTCTAGTTTTCCTGAAAATGGCACAGCTATCTGCTGATTGTTAAAAGCACTTGCTTGTTTTATCCAGTACAAAATATGATTAATCTATTTCTGTTTTGCAGATCAGTGACAAGCATGATGTGGTGTTTCTCATAACAAAATATGGCTATATCCACTTGTATGACCTGGAAACTGGCACCTGTATCTACATGAACAGGATCAGTGGCGAGACCATATTTGTTACTGCACAGCATGAGGCAACAGCTGGAATTATTGGAGTAAACAGAAAGGGACAAGTAAGGAGTCTTGGCCTGGAAACCACTTCTTTAGCTAATCCCACCGGCCCTTAATGATGCTTTGTAGTGTTCATATCAATGTCTAAAAGTTTCCAAAAATTACCAAGACAGAATAATAAATTCAGGAATGTGGTAGTAATGACCGATTGAACAGAAGTGCAGCTTGTCTGACTTGTACTTTCGTCCACAACTCAGGTTCTGTTTGCATAATTTTGGGGGGTTTGTAATGGCAGTCAGTGGGTCTGAATGCTGTCCTACTGTTGAGGCTGGAAGTAGAATATGCATTTTTGGGGGCAGCATGTATTCCCTTGCAGAGCAAGGAAAAGCAACGGAGGTCTTAAATGTCTTACCTTCGGACTCTCTTCAGAACACGTGGTATCTGACAGCATCCTGAGCCTCAAAGAAAATCTGCTACTGTCTCTCCATGCACATCTAACTTTAGACCAGTCTACTAACATTGGGCAGCTATGTCTTTAGACTGAATTGATTTTTAAATACTGTTGCTTGTTGAACATGGATAATACAGAGCAAAATCATCTCGGACTGGTGACTCAAGACGTTGAGTACAGATTACAGAAAGATAGTACTTACATGCCTGTATTTCTGACCTCTGTAAATACCTCAGTTTAAGCTGAGTGTTAAATCATGTGCTTTGATGTAGTAATTGGGTGGTAGAAGTTCTTTCTAACTGGAGGTCTCTGTCTTAAATAAAATGGCAAGAGTCTGTGGTTATCAAGGAATGAAAAAGCTTTCCATTTACACCACAGCTTTCTTTTTAGAGGTTAGCTTACCTCTTGGCTCACTTCTTATATTTGGACTAAGTGGAAGTTTTCCTTTATCATTTATTCAGGTGCTCTCAGTGTGTGTGGAAGAAGAAAATATTATTCCCTATATCACAAATGTGCTGCAGAATCCTGACCTAGCTTTACGAATGGCTGTCCGCAACAACCTGGCAGGTGCTGAGGAACTCTTTGCCAGAAAATTCAATGCACTGTTCGCACAAGGGAACTATTCAGAGGCAGCAAAAGTGGCAGCTAATGCCCCAAAGGTAATAGACTGATATTCAGAACAGTACTGAACTCTACTGGCTTAAGCTTTTTGTTTTGGGAAAGCTCACTGAATTTTATAAGTGGCAAGAGGAGAATCTTGTTGCTGCTCCTGTCCTAATGCAGTACTTCTTATCTGCTGTATTGGCAGCACTGAGTATATGCTGGAAGATCTTAAAGCGTCTTGTATAAGGCCTACAGAGGGGGACAGGAGTAAATGATGAAGTAATGGCTATGTGTCTTAATGTTTCTGGTACTTTCACTTTATTGTTCCAATGATTAAAAAAGTCTCTTTGAAAGGACAGCCTCCTGCTAAGGCTGCACCTGGGAACAGGGCAAAAAGGACAGACTAAGAGCAAAGGTCATACTAAATTCAGATGAGAGGAACTTGCAAGAGCAAAGGTGTCTTAATTCTGTAGGACAGTCCTCTGAACTTAAATCAGCATTGCTGCTGAAACAAGCCTAATAAGCTACTATTGCACATCTTCTGTCAAGACATCTCAAAGACAATGTCTGAGCTGGTGTTGAACTGTGCTGCTTCTGACTGATTCTGGGCTGGCAAAACATAATATCACCGTAGCAAGCATTTTTAACTTCAGCTTTCTGGAGAAACTCTTGCCAAGCCACAAGAGCAGAACAGAAAACTGAAGTGCATCTCTATTTCTGGCAGGGAATCCTGCGTACTCCAGACACCATCCGCCGGTTCCAGAGTGTTCCAGCTCAGCCGGGACAGACTTCTCCATTACTCCAGTACTTTGGCATTCTGCTTGACCAAGGGCAGCTGAACAAGTATGAGTCACTGGAGCTGTGCAGACCAGTGCTTCAGCAGGGACGCAAACAACTCTTGGAAAAATGGTTAAAAGAAGATAAGGTAAACTTGGGGTAGGCCCTGGAGAGGCATAACTTTTTGACAGCCTCCCCCCTCCCTCCATAGGAAAGTTTAACTGAGTAACTCACCCATGGGTGAGTGTGATCAAACAGTTGAGCAATAGGTGTTCACTCCTACCCGTAACTGACCCATGGTACCGCCAGAGAAACGATCAAATACTCTGTTTCGCCCATTCTACGTAAAAAAAAAAAAACTATAGCAGGGAGAATTTAGTAGGGAAAGCTTCTGAGCTGTTGCTGTTCTTTCCCAAACCCCTTTAGGCTTCTTTGGATACTGACTTGCGTGTGCTTTGAGCTGTGATTACATTTCTGTAATTAGCTGAAGAAACAAGCTGACATAATGTATAGCCTAATTATTTTTAGCTCTGCAAATACGTTTCTGACTCCTGTAGAACAACATAAGGAACAGAGCCCACCAGATCACTGCTGAAGAGTCAGATAACACTCTCAAGCTGGGCCTTAATTATTTTTTGTTTTTTTAAAAGAGAAGTCCAAAAGGAAGACAAATGAGGAAGAAAGTGTAGTAGTGCACTTCAGCATGGCACTGTCAGGGTGGACTGATTGTATTTATATCTTTACACAGCTGGAGTGCTCGGAGGAGCTGGGAGACCTTGTGAAATCTGTAGATCCTACGCTAGCACTTAGTGTCTATCTGAGAGCCAACGTTCCAAACAAAGTCATCCAGTGTTTTGCTGAGACAGGACAAGTCCAGAAGATCGTTCTGTATGCTAAGAAGGTAAGAGGAAATTAAATTGCCTTATCTGTTCTGTATTAAGAATAACTAGTCTATGTTCCAAAGTAGCCACAAGTAATTGTGGGAGAATCTGAGAGCCTTGTAGTACCTACTTAGGCCTAAGGTTTTGTTAGGAACCACTACTTGATTTCATACATGTATCCTTTCATCCTGACTGGGTTGTGTAAGCACCTGACAGTAGCTTTTACTGAGCTCTGTATTTAACAAGGGCTGTGTTCTTGCTGAGTTATTAACTTTTGTTATCTCTTCAGGTTGGGTATACTCCAGACTGGATTTTTCTGCTGAGGAATGTGATGAGAATCAGCCCTGATCAAGGACAGCAGTTCGCACAAATGCTTGTTCAAGATGAAGAGCCTCTTGCAGACATAACACAAGTAAGTAATTTTATTGCTATGAAATGTTAACCTTGAGGCCTTAAGGTCGTAAGAGGAGCTGTACTTTTACCATCAGAGAAAGATTTTTGAACGATAAGTTTGGTTTTACCTTACCAGGCCAACGCTGTTTCTATCCTAGTTTTAAAAACACTAAATGGCAGCTTAGTGCTGTGCCAGGATAAACAGCTGAGCTGTGGAAGCACTTGATGTTACTCTGTTAAATATACTTCCAGTTCCTAATCAGAAGACTAAATTTCTTTTTTCCAGATTGTGGATGTTTTTATGGAATACAATTTAATTCAGCAATGTACAGCCTTCTTGCTGGATGCACTGAAGAATAATCGTCCCTCGGAAGGTCCCCTGCAGACACGTTTGCTTGAAATGAACCTCATGCACGCACCTCAGGTATGTTTTCAGGGATGTATATTGTGTCAGGCTTGCCTATAGCTATTCGAGTGGGTACATTGTGGTTCATATCAAATATTAGTGATAGTATTTAGAAACTAAATGAAACTTTTTGATATTCCCTCTAGGTTGCAGATGCTATCCTGGGAAACCAAATGTTTACTCATTATGACCGGGCTCACATAGCTCAGCTGTGTGAGAAAGCTGGCTTGCTGCAGAGAGCACTCGAACACTTCACAGACTTGTATGACATCAAGCGTGCTGTAGTTCACACTCACCTTCTCAATCCTGAGGTATGAGATCAAATATCCTCAATCTAGCAAAAGCCCAGCAATTAATAATTGCTTTCAACATTTGACTTCAGAGTGTAGAGTGTTCTGCTTGGGTCTAAAATGGCTTACGTATTTTTGCAGTGGTTAGTGAATTATTTTGGTTCCTTATCGGTAGAAGACTCTCTGGAGTGCCTGCGTGCCATGTTGTCTGCTAACATTCGTCAGAACCTGCAGATCTGTGTCCAGGTAGCTTCAAAATACCACGAACAACTGTCAACACAGTCGCTTATTGAGCTGTTTGAGTCTTTCAAGAGCTTTGAAGGTAAGTTCATACTCTTGTCTTTAGCAAAAGGAGCTAGTACTCTCCTTATCATACATGTGTGTATGAAGAACTGTCTACCTGCTGAAATCTAGAAAGCTATATTGAGCTTAAGTACCTAGGCCTCAAAGCTGTCCCAAAACCTGAGCCAAACCTTGAAGTTCCCCCAGTGAGGGGAGTACCAACATTCAGTGTTGCGTATTTTGGTTTTCTGAAACGCTGATAAAATGCTTGGAGCTGCAGGTTGTAGCCAACCTAAAAAGTTAACTGAAGAAACTGCTGACCTTTTTCCTTTGTCCAAAATGCTCATCTTAAATTTGTGTAGCCTTTGGGTTTTGGGCTCTTGTACTTGTCAACAAGAGTAGCTGTGTATGGTCTAGTCAGTGTGGTGGTACATCAGTGGTCAAATCTCTGCAGATGTGTGGCTGAACAGCATCTTGATAAGTTTTAAAGAAAAGCTCCTTAAAGACTGAGAACACAACATGATCTTGGACTCTTGAAATTTGGAGAATGGTTAGTGGAATAAGATGCTGTTGTAGACAGGTTTCTTGCATAGGCAGCCTATACGTGATTTCCAAAAACCACCTGAGTCTTAAGTGACTTAAGTCACTTGTCTAAAGTAGTCAAGGATTATGTGGCATCAGCTTTAAGTGACCTTTAGCTGTGGGTCGTGGGAAGCACCTCTTGTGCTGGTGCTTGTTTTAGTGGAAGGTGTGATAGTGCTTTTGGGCACAACTAGTTTTGTTTTTCTACGCTCTTCCATCCCGTATAGGGGTGTGTGGAAGGCACACGCGGGATGGTTTAACTAAGCTGACCTATGGCAATTGATGGTGGTAGATCGGTATTTGTGAAAGCGGCACGTAACACACTAGTCTGTGTAACACGTGGAGAATGACAGGTTCAATTCAGCTAGGGCAATCTCATCTTTGTAAAATCATTACAAAGCTTGAGTCTTTCTTTTTTTCCCCCTGTTCTTTGTAAGCATCAGTAATCAGATGTAAACGTAACCTGCAAGGCTTGCTTAAAAGCTATTATTGATCCAACCCAAGTGCTTCAGTGTAACATGTTGACTGTTTTCCTCTCAAGGTCTGTTTTATTTCCTGGGCTCCATTGTAAACTTCAGCCAGGATCCAGATGTGCATTTCAAGTATATTCAAGCTGCATGCAAGACAGGGCAAATAAAAGAAGTGGAAAGAATCTGCAGGGAAAGTAACTGCTATGATCCGGAACGTGTTAAAAACTTCCTCAAGGTAATGTTTGAGTAGCACTGGATTGGCTTGACCTGTTTGGGGTGCAGACAAAACATGATGTGTCACCAGTGAAATGAGGTAGCTCTCTGAAAATACAGATGAGCCTTAACCTTCATCCTTAAGGATCATCTGTTCTCTTAAACCAGAGGCATCCAGCATGTTGACAGTACCTCTTAATAAAGCCTTAGCCTGGAACAATATCTAAAAGCCAGACAATCTGTTGGATCAGTTCCTCACTGCTTTTAGAGTTCTAGCCAGGTTAACCTTAATTAAACTGTAATAGTGGCACCAGCTCATCTAGAACTTATTAGAGACGTCTGCTATAACCTAGGAAATGGGTAACTTGGCATTATGGTTGTTTTCGACCTCCAAATGAGCTCGTAACTAATGCTCATCTTAAAGTGAGCAGTGTCAGTCAACTCCATAAAGGCTTTCAGAGTTTAAGGTTGATCAATGCTGTTCATCCTACTCCTGCACACTTACTGAAACTTTAGTGGGGTGAACTGCAAGTTAGCCCTGCCAGGATGTGCCAGTCGGTGTAAATATGTGCTAACGTGACTGTTGTAGTCAGGATTCAGAGCACTGCAGAAACGTTTCTGAAATGTGGGAAAAGGTAGCATGCTCCAAGGTCAGCTTCTGTAGCCTGTGTTTAGTGCCGAGCTTATTGACAAATGTTATTGCTGATAGAAATACCTGAGAAACAGTGTGGGAGGGGAAAACTTTATCTGGGAACACTTCCTGCCTTCGTGTTTGTCAGTTATGTAGCGCAGCTTTAGGTCTGGCTGATCGTGTCTGAAGATGAGAAATTATAAAATTTAACCTGGTATCACCAAGGTGTAAGGTATGTAAATTGATCAAGCCACCTAAGATAAGTTATTAAGCTGTCAAATTCCTGATGAAAGCTATTGTTTTTTGTGCTGTTCCATGTCTGGAATGTGCAGGACATGTACCAGGTAAATCTCCCAGTGCAGGCCTCCCTGTGTAAAGTCCTTAAGTGTAATTTATATGTAGGATTATATTCTGGGATGTGCATGTTCAAATAAGCTATCTGAAATATGCATCCGGAATACAGTCTGCCACAAAGACTGAGCTTCCATATGGTAACCTCTGTAATCTTACGCTAAAAGTTGGAATGCTTTTAGAGAACTATTCTTGATTTGGAATTTAAGTAGTACTGCTACTAGCTTGGTTCTTACTGTTGTCTAAATCCATAGTTAGAAGGTAGCACATGGCACTTGAAGTCAGTTCTGTGTGTAAGTTTTACGTTATCCACAACTTAAAAGGAATTTAACCAACTCTAGATTGAAATCCCAGAGTGCTAATCCTGCACACCAAACGCCACCGGCAACTACAAGTGCTATCTCTAGCTTAGGCTTGTAATAGTTGTACTATGTTGTAAACTTCTAGTGTGAAGGAGCAGGGTCAAACTTCAGAAAGCTTCTTGCTGTAGGCCCTGCAGTGGGTGTGAGTACTCCTACTTGCTACATAATGCAGACAATTAGTTGAACAACAAGCTGTCCTTATTTGGTTGACTGTTGAATTTTGGCTTTTCAAATTCAGCTGCTTTAACGGTTTAAGTGACTGTATTTGTCTGCTTAAGCCAGAGAATAAAACCAAATTGCTGAAGCTCTTCTCTTTATAGGAAGCTAAACTCACTGACCAGTTGCCACTCATCATTGTATGTGATCGCTTTGACTTTGTCCACGACTTGGTGCTGTACTTGTATAGAAATAATCTCCAAAAATATATTGAGATTTACGTGCAGAAGGTAAGTTACGATTTGTCACTTGGCTTTAATGGGTCAAACTGATCAATCTTTCTAGTATTTTATGCAACTATAGGCATTATGTTTGTAAGTATTCTGCAAACATCCTCGTGCTTAAGGCACGCTTATGTAGTTATTGGTGGCGTCCAGTAAGTTAGCCCTTAAGTGAGTCTGTTATCTATTGCTCAGTCAAGCTCAGCAGTAACTTCCACCCACGTGCCTCTTGAAGGAAGGAAGACTTGTTAAAATAACTTTGGAGTTCTTAGGGTAATTTTAACTTCCAGCGTTTTGGGGGAGGGGGAAGTTCTCCTTTATACTTCCTGCAGGGACAAAGCAGCTTGCTCAGGAGCTCTTCCTGTGGGTACTGAGCATTAGTGAAAGACTGAACTGGTGTGAACCCCTGCTGACTGAAGAATTTACTTTCAAGCTTGTATAAAATCTCAGGATGCTGGGAGTAAAGACAGGAAGATGAGGTCAATCTTAACAAGCAGCCTTCGTGTGTACTTCTGGGGATAAGTACTGACTGTCTACAGTGTGTAACAACATGCTGACTTGTTTAAATTACCCTGTTTAGGTGAATCCAAGCCGTCTGCCTGTTGTTATTGGGGGACTGCTTGATGTGGATTGCTCTGAAGATGTGATAAAGAACCTCATCCTTGTAGTGAGAGGTCAATTCTCGACTGATGAACTTGTTGCAGAGGTTGAGAAAAGAAACAGGTATTAAACTTCTATAAGTCTCTCAACTATTACCAGTTTGGCAGTGCTATGCCATCCATCAATGCATGTCCTCTTTACATAGCTACAAGCTGGTACTGGTGTAACAAGAAGCTGCCACTGGATGAGCAGGCAGCAAAAGTCTGTTTTACTCCTTGGCTAATGTGGGGACCTCTCTTAAGCAGTCTCCAGAGTGTCTTTGGCATGTGATGCTCTTCATAGAGTCAGAGAGTTATACCATTATAGTAATGAACCAGAATGCAGGTCAAAATGGAGAACTATGACTCTGGTTTAGTTACTGACTCTATCCTACAGTGATTCTATAGTGAAGAAACTGTGCAAGTGGATACTTATTTGCTGAAGCGCTTTAATGTGAAAACTGCTTCCTTCTAGGCTGAAACTGCTTCTGCCCTGGCTGGAAGCAAGAATTCACGAGGGCTGTGAGGAGCCTGCAACTCACAATGCACTGGCCAAAATATACATTGATAGCAACAACAACCCAGAAAGATTCCTGCGTGAGAATCCTTATTATGATAGTCGTGTTGTTGGCAAGTACTGTGAGAAGAGGGACCCTCACCTGGCTTGTGTGGCTTATGAGCGTGGACAGTGCGATTTGGAACTTATTAATGTACGTATTCCAAGGCAGCTGACTCATGGGTTAAGCTCTAACCTGAGTATCATGGGATAGGTATTCAGATTTATGGCTGACAAAAGCATTTCTTTCTTAAAAAGTGTTAAGCTAGGAACCACTTGCTTGTAATAGAATAGGTAGCTATTTAATCTTCCCATGCAACTGAATGAGAAATGGGAGATTCTCCTGAACATCCTAGAATGAGACTGATGAAAGTACCAAAGACTGAGACTTCTAGTCTGTACGTTAAGGCTCATTTGATGCTGCAATACAATTAGCTCATCCACTGTAGGCTCGATAGCTGTGACTTTGCTCTGAATGAATTTTTGCCTTTCACTAGGTGTGCAATGAGAACTCCCTCTTCAAAAGCCTTTCCCGCTACTTAGTTCGTCGTAAAGATCCTGAGCTGTGGGCCAGCGTACTACTGGAAAGCAACCCTTACAGAAGACCGCTCATTGACCAGGTATAGCTGACAAAACTTTAAAAGCCTCTGCTCTCTGAACTTGACTTGCTAGTGCCTGATTTAACTGATTTGTGAATGGCTTGACTCTGCCTGCAGGTTGTACAGACTGCGCTGTCGGAGACACAGGACCCTGAAGAAGTCTCTGTTACTGTGAAGGCCTTCATGACTGCAGATCTTCCTAATGAGCTTATTGAACTGTTGGAGAAAATAGTTCTTGATAACTCTGTGTTCAGTGAGCACAGGTGTGTAAAGTTAAAACTGAGTCACAGGAAACTTGAAATTATACCTGGTGCAGGTGTTAAATTGCTGTAATGTGGAATAGCAGATAAACTCATACCCTCTCTAGAGGGGAGGGTAAATTTCTTGATTATTACCTGATACGTGCTTATTTTCTCTATTTAGGAATCTGCAGAACCTTCTCATTCTTACAGCTATTAAGGCTGACCGCACTCGTGTCATGGAGTACATCAATCGCCTGGATAATTATGATGCTCCAGACATAGCCAATATAGCTATTAGCAATGAGCTGTTCGAGGAGGCATTTGCAATCTTCAGGAAGTTTGATGTCAACACATCAGCTGTACAGGTACCTTAAAATCTCAATCTCTAAAAAATCCTTGTGATACGTGCATCCTCACGTGAGGACTCTGCTGTTAATTTGTGACTTCAGTACTTGACACCAATTAGCAAAGTGACCAAAGCTGCTCAGTGTCTTATGAAATGGAGCAAGTGTGGAACCCGCTAGTGAAGTAAAACTTGATAAACATGAAATAGCTCGTTCTGAGTGGGTTGTATAGAGTGATCCTTACTTTAAAAGTAACTGTGGATCCATTGGAGAACTAATGTAAAACACAGTGTCTTGTAAAACTGACCTTTATAGATAGTGGCTCATCACAGTAACCCCTTTCTTTAGGTATTAATAGAGCACATTGGAAACCTGGATCGGGCGTATGAATTTGCTGAACGCTGCAATGAGCCTGCTGTGTGGAGTCAGCTGGCTAAAGCACAGCTTCAGAAAGGGATGGTAAAAGAAGCAATTGACTCGTATATTAAAGCAGATGATCCTTCCTCATACATGGAAGTTGTTCAAGCTGCCAATGCCAGTGGTATGATTAAGTTTTATTTAAATCTTTGCTGTTCATGTTGCTCAGCTCTTTTGCATGATTTGTTGCTCAAACTGTAGTTCTGCCAAACCTGTATCTTGGTGCAAGTAGAGGAATCTGGGCCTTGTCACTAAATGAGAATGGGGAAAAGAGAATGTATTCCATTTTCAGATAATCAGTGATCTTATAACTACCTTCTTTAGCTAGCTTGGGCTTCTTTCAGAGCAGTTGCTGCTAAGGAGGTCTTTGCATAAAGTTGAATACCAGGATTTATTTAATTATGCTCATGATAAAGTGACTGTATTAATCTAATGTAGAATGTGTGGTATGAAGGATAGTGTTGATTGTTGGGGAATAGCTGTAGAGATACTGAGGTCAAACTAGGCTGAGCTGGTGGTATAGCTTAAGCACAAATATCACTTGATGTTGGGAAGTAAGCATTCTGAACTCTTGTTTCATAGGAAACTGGGAAGAACTGGTGAAGTATCTCCAGATGGCACGCAAGAAGGCCCGGGAGTCATATGTGGAAACAGAATTAATCTTTGCTCTCGCTAAAACAAATCGTCTGGCAGAGCTAGAGGAGTTTATCAATGGACCCAACAACGCACATATCCAGCAAGTGAGTGAGACTGGGTTTCGGTTTTGTGGAACCACAGCTGCAGGTTCCTTAGGCCTTTCTAACCAGTGTGATGGTGGGACTTCTATCTGCATATCCAAAGAGTTAGATCTTGGATTTTTAAAGGCATTTCCATTTTGATAACGGCTTAAAAGCTACACAGTTCATGTAAGCCCTTGACTGAAAAGCTGCAGGAGTAACTTGGTTATGCTCTCCTGTAGGTTGGTGATCGCTGTTACGATGAAAAGATGTATGAAGCAGCCAAGCTGTTGTATAACAACGTGTCCAACTTTGGCCGTTTAGCCTCGACTTTAGTTCACCTAGGGGAGTATCAGGCAGCTGTGGATGGTGCTCGGAAAGCAAACAGCACTCGCACATGGAAAGAGGTAAACTTACTGATTGAATAAGTGGAGGGGCTTCAAAGCTGTAGCCTCTTCAGAAACTTTGATCACAAGCAATAATGCAACTGTCAATTCCAGGTCTGCTTCGCTTGTGTCGATGGAAAAGAGTTCCGCCTGGCCCAGATGTGTGGACTACATATTGTTGTGCATGCAGATGAGTTGGAAGAGCTAATCAACTATTACCAGGTAATTAAGCAGGCTCCTGTTACACAGTTAAAGCAGAAATTCATGGTAACTGTAGCCAAAGCTGTAAATTCAGAGTCAGGTTGGTTCCTAACGTGAAACATCTCTGTCTCTATGTCTTAGGATCGTGGCTACTTTGAGGAGCTGATAACTATGTTGGAAGCAGCACTTGGACTTGAGCGAGCACACATGGGGATGTTTACAGAGCTAGCAATTCTTTACTCCAAATTCAAACCACAGAAGATGAGGGAGCATTTGGAACTGTTCTGGTCCAGAGTCAACATCCCCAAGGTGAAAGTCTGAGGCCTTCAATTTAACTTAAAATGCACCTGTCACGATTATCTGTACTGTGGCTTGTGCAATAACAGCTCTTGAGATTATTAATAGCACTAAAGCCAGAGCACTGATGGACTCTGATAGCAATATATGTTAACTGGAATTTCTAATATCCCTTTTGCTTAGGTTCTGAGAGCCGCAGAACAAGCCCATCTCTGGGCCGAACTGGTGTTCTTGTATGATAAGTATGAAGAATATGATAATGCTATAATCACAATGATGAATCACCCAACGGATGCTTGGAAAGAAGGCCAGTTCAAAGATATCATCACTAAGGTATTACTTTTCTAGTGAAAGGAGGTACATTTCTTCCTATATGCACTTCAGATCTCTTCCTTCACTAATATGGAGCCCATTTAAAATGCAAGCTACGTAAATTCAAAGCAAGTCAACTACCTTAACTAAAGGGATTTCTAAAGACAAGAATGAGTCTCAAATGAATGGCTCATTTGTGTTGGAATACCTAAGATTGTCTTTCATTTGTATTAATCTATAATTGAACTTCTGCTCTGAAAGTGCATCTCTACTTATCTCTAGGTGGCCAATGTGGAGCTCTATTACAAAGCAGTTCAATTCTATTTGGAATTTAAACCTCTGTTGCTTAATGATCTGCTGATGGTGTTGTCCCCTCGGCTTGACCACACTCGTGCTGTCACCTTCTTCACAAAGGTAATATTCCTGCTATCCAGATCAAAGAAAAACTTGCAGTTGAAAAAGCCTTTAGCTGTAGAAGCATATTATAATTCTTAGCTGCTTCACTGCCTCAAAGGGAAGATACTGGTAGACCATGGAGATTGGACTAGATGATCTTTCAAGGTCCCTTCCAATCCCTGATATTCTGTGATTCTGTGACCTCTGCAAAAAGTTGTCTTAACTTAAATTTATCTACCTGATTCCTTCAAGGTTAAGCAGCTCCCACTGGTTAAGCCTTACCTGCGCTCTGTTCAAAATCACAACAACAAGTCAGTGAATGAGTCCCTGAACAACCTCTTCATTATTGAAGAAGATTACCAGGTACGGCTTCTCTTGAAATGGTAACATCTGGAACGGGTATTGAGCTGCATGTAGTATGCACTTCATCATAGAAGCAGCTATTCCAGAATTTCAAAGCTGTATTCATCCTGGCTTCTGTGTCAGTATTAACCTGATTCTGGGTGTGCATTTAATGTCTAGAAACACAAGTTGCTCATTTTCAGTAGTTTTTACCTGATTGCTTTTAATTTGTATTCCTCAAGTATATGTTCTTTACTACTTCAAACTAAACTAAACCAGCCAAGGATTAGGTGGTTTTGTGGCAGCTTTTTGGGCCATTCTTACTGGGGATAAACTTGTTATGAGTGTGACAATGACAGCTTTTATTTAAGGCAGGCAGTGCTAAGGAAGGAACTTGCAGAAAGAGTTATGGTGTCCAGCTGCTCTACTCTTTTCAGAGAGCAGCTTTCTGGTCTTCAGAGGCTCTTAACCTCACCAATTGTTGCTGAAAAATATGAACTGGGATACCCTTAACTCCATGTCTGTCAAGCACCAGCTTCTCAAAAAAACTAAAGCAGATCCCTTTGCAGATCTGGCTACAATACTTTGTCCTTCTAGAAGTATGGATACAGAACTATGGTGTATGGAAAATGGTTGTGTCTCTGTGGATGCAGTTGTACATCTGAGGTGTGAATAACTTTTTTTCCTACTTAGGCTCTTAGGACTTCTATAGATGCTTATGACAACTTCGACAACATTTCTCTTGCTCAACGTTTGGAGAAACATGAGCTAATAGAGTTCCGAAGGATTGCTGCGTATCTCTTCAAAGGAAACAACCGCTGGAAACAGAGTGTAGAACTCTGTAAGAAAGACAGGCTGTACAAGGTAAGGACACTGTATGGGTCTGGTTTAGCACATTCTGTGTGTTAGGAGACCTGTAAAGCTGCATCTTGCTGGATGCCACTAGGTGGTGCCTGTCCCTGATCTGGCATGCTTTGCTTCAGAGTGGCAGTAAATAGATTTCTTGGAAACAAGCCATAGGATGCTTCCTCTCTGCTAATGTCAGTAAGAGATTGCAGCTTCGTACAATCCCAGACATGGATGTGGCATTTAACTGTGGCCCTTGAGGCTAAACAGACTCTCTCCTGTTGTAGGATGCGATGCAGTATGCTTCAGAATCCAAAGATACTGAGTTGGCAGAAGAGCTGTTGCAGTGGTTCTTGCAGGAGAACAAAAGAGAATGCTTTGGTGCTTGTCTCTTCACCTGCTACGATCTCCTAAGGCCAGATGTTGTCTTGGAAACAGCGTGGAGACACAACATCATGGACTTTGCCATGCCATACTTCATTCAGGTCATGAAGGAATACTTGACCAAGGTAAGAACAGGTGCTTCTCCAACACTGAAAGCTTGTTTGGTCACTGTGGTGTACGCCTTGAGACTGTCTGCTTGCTACTAACATTGATTGGGCTTTGTCAAATGTCTGTCTGTCCATGTCCACACTTATTTTTCAGTCCATCTGGGGAGAGACTTCGCCCTCTAAGAGACTGAAACACTTGCAGATTCCACCCTACCTACCAATTGCAGAACCTACATCAGTAGTATCTGCCTGATCGTGGGTAGTGTCTTAAAGTAGTTCCAGGGTTCAGGCTTTCCACATACTCTGTCAGTCAGGAATCCCAACTGGAATCCAGCTCTAACTAAATTCTAGACTGTATACTAAAAAAGCTTTGTAGCTAGATCTTGAGTTAACTTGATTTGCTGTGCATTTAACTCTAAAATGTGGCTCTGATACTTAATGGCACTAATTATGACTTACCTTTTCTTTGAAGTGACTTAGGATGGGGAAGGTACTTAATAATGCTCTGACAGACCTGAACCAAATTTGAGTTAAATACCAACTGTCACTAGCAAGATTTGCCCAGCTGAAGCTGTTAGAGTGTCTTCCAGTGAAATGGTGCCAATTCCTTCATGATTATGAAGTAAAAGCTTAATCCGAGCTCGAGTCGATGCAGAGTAGAGTACCCATTTGTCTGGATGATTTGCCTGGCTGTTGCTTCTGAAGGCAGGGCTACTCTAGCCTATAGCAATCTGCTGTGCTTTTGGGGGAGGTGGGGAGCTATCGAAGCAGTAGCATTGCTTGTCAGATATGCCTGATGTACCAAGCTAATACTAGAGCTCTCCTGAGAGTAGTCTTGGGGTAGGATTCCTTTAAAAATTAAAATTTCATGATTTGCTAAAGGATCAGGATAGAATTTAGTGTAGCTAATGAAATAAATGCAGTAAGATCTAGCAACAAGCAGAGCTGCCTTTCTAAAGCAGATACTTCTGGTGTATCTTTGTTATACTCACCTGTACCTTAATTATTTCTTCCCTGACGCTTTTGTTTCTACCTTTTATATGCTAAGTATGGAATTTGATTTTTCTAAGCTGCACCTTCTGAATTCCTTTGCAGGTTGATGCAATAAAGGAAAAGGTGAAAGTTGATTCTTGTTTTCCATCTTTAAGTCTGGAGGACTAAGTCTAAGGATTCTGCATGAGTTTTTTTCTTTCCTATGTTTACTACACTGCTGCTACTGCTTTTTCCCCAAACAAAATATCACTAAAGCATATGCAAATTGTTTAACTTGACAAGTAGCTAGTGCTCTAGGACAAAACTAGATTCATTTGCTACTAATAAGCTAATAGGTCCTCAGGAAGGGCATACAGGTGATCAGTTGGATCACAGTCAACCTGGTGTCATAAGGGTACACAAGTGCTACTATTTGACGGCCAATCTGACTGGAAGAACCTCCTACAATAAGAAAAAAATCTTGGACCACTGTCTCTGAACCATAAATTGATGTGGCATTTGCTAGTTGGAGGACTGTGATCCATTTTCTGATCTCTTGACCGTTACTAATGCGTGCTGACAGTAGGCAGAGTAGATACTAGCTGCTTCAGAAGAGACTCTTCCTCGTTCAGGTGTCCAGTTCTTATGGTGCAAGTCTAATCCACGTGGTGCTGTAGTTCATATAGCAACTTAAAATGTCAGCTATTAGACAAAGTCTGTGGTTCTCTTCCCTGTAGCAGATTTCTTGTAGTTGTNTCATTGCTCTTTGAGGCTTGCCTTTTGCTATGCAATTTTGCCCTTCCAAATGGCAATCTCTAAGGTTTCTGTCCATCTGCTGGTGTACAGCTACTGCTCTGATCCTCCTTAGACCAGAGGTCAATCCCACTGTGAGTTTCCCATTAATGTAGTTGAGCAAAGGGTGAACAAACTGACAAAAAGGCCTGAAGATGGACTAAGTGCAAACTGCTTCTTGGTGCCAAGATGTGTGTAATTACACCACTGGAACTCAAGGCTAACCTGACTAAAATGCGTAGCGTAAGGTCCTTCAGCAGCTAGTAAGTGAGGCAGTGAGAAAGCGTGTGTGTGAAAAAAGGTAATTGAACTGCAGTGTTTGCATAAACTACGCATGTGTAGCAGTCATTGCGATTACATCCCACTACTCCTTAAGCTACAAGGCATTGCTGTGGGCTGCGTGTGGTTTTTTTGGGGGGAGCCTGTATGGCAGTCATCTTCAGACCTCACTCTTGCTTCAGTACTTTTGCCTCTTTTTCATGCACACATAACACGATAACATGGAATGCATGTTACTTTTCCTCTGCAGCTTATTGCAGTCCCTGTGGAAAAGCCTTTAAAATAATCTTGCTACGAGCGTGTAGGGTACTGAACTTGGTGATGCTCAAGCAAGTGGTGTAAGAACCATCCTGCAGGCTGGTTTCAAACCTGTGCTTGTTTATTGTAAATACTCGTTTAGCTCTGAGGGGAGGCATCAAAACTGGGTCAAAAATGCATTAAGTGTCCTGGGCTGGAGGCTTTCCAAGCGCGTGTTAAGCCGAATGCCTCTGTTTAGTAGCAAACTCTGCACATTCTCCTTGGATTTGCATCTCTGAACTTGTGCTTCTGTGTTCAGTGTGGTGTTATTTGAGTTGAAAACAGTGCAGTTCTCAGCACAGTGTCTGGAAATGAGTCTTGAAGCATTGGCATACACTCCTGTGCTCTTTGACAGCAGCAAGCCAGATGCTGGTGTGAGGTAACAAAAAGGCTTGGCCTGAAAGCCCAGTCAATGGATGAACTCATAAAGCTCAGGCCTTATGCCTCTTCCTGGATTTATGCCTCTAGTTGAGGTTACAAATTAACAGGCTTATGGAACACATGTTGTAATTCACAACTAAACGGAAGAAAGCCGTTAGAGCTTCCTGCAAATATTTGCTAATGTAGCACAGTTAAACTGAAAACTGTTCAACTCGTGGATGTTGGTATAGCTGAATAAGTAATGCCAACCCTGTGTAAGTACAGGAAACCTGTCTTCAAACTCCTTTAAGGACACAAATGAAAATAAAGACTAGTCTGGTTTGTGAGATGTTTTACTGCCTTAAATTGTAATTGGCACAATTGTCTCTGACTTCATTCTAAATTTCAACTCCCAGGTAAAACACCAACACCTAATTTTTTGTGGTTTCAGTTTCAGGGCCTGCCTTAGACTGTAGTAATGCTGAGTTTCCTTGGATCTGTTTTAGTAACAAGCAAAGTGTCACTCCAGAACAAGTTTCTTCTCTTGCCTTTCTGTAGGGGTGGGCTGACAGCACCATCACACTTGCTGTGTAGCAGAGGGAAGCTGGCTAGTCTGGTCTCGTTGCTGTGTGTTAAGCTCCAACAATTGAGTATTGGTGGGTTTAGGCTGACTGCCACACAGTTCTAGAGTGGAAAAAAGCAAGTCTTATACACATGCATTCTCTGCATTTGAACTTAAATTGCATGAGTGAATGGGTTTGGAAAGTGAAATCTTGAGGCTCAAGTGACATGTCGGATGCTATTGCAGTCTGCTGTAGACAAACACCAACTTCAGATTACTTTGCCTCAATGTTACATTCAGGGAAACTTCTCCAGGTCTGGGCATTACCTTAGCAATTGCTCCAACACCAAAGGTCTCCAAATGACATTGCACTAAAATCTGTGTTTGTGCCCTAAAGCAGTTGGAGCAACAGTGACTGAGCTTACTGATGTCAAAGTAGCTCTAGTCCAGTATGGGACCTTTCATATAAAGCTTCAGCCTGGAGTGAGCTTTCAAAGAAGTTCTACAAATCCCTCAGGGATTTTTTTCAGGAAACGGACAATCTTGACTGCACCAGTACCAACATTGCTACTTGACTTGATCTTAACTTGTAAATGGTCTCTTTTTCTTAATGGGTGTTAACATACCACTAAGGCTTTTCCACTTCTCTGCCATGAATAAGTGCCTCTTTTAGAGGAGTTTTTTTAACTGTTGGTCTCAATTCCAGGTGGATAAACTGGATGCATCAGAATCCTTGAGAAAGGAAGAGGAGCAAGCTACAGAAACACAACCTATTGTTTATGGTAATGCTTTGGTTCATTTTTGTCAGTAGCACAGTTTGCTTTTAAAACAGTACTTCTCTAGTCATGTTTTTTTCCCCAAGGACATCCTTGGAAATGTGAGGGTTCTTCATGTGAAATCAAGTCTTAATGGAACATGTTCCAAAACAGTAGATAAAGTACTGCTCCAATGCTGCTGCCTTACTGAACTGGTATCATAAGTAGCTGAAAGTCAAACACTTACCAAAGATGCAGTTCTGCAGAAGGAACTGTTCCACTGTAACGAATGTCACCCATGAGACTGTTTTAGAAGGTGTTCCTGTGTGTTAGGACTGCAAGGGTCCAGCCTGCACATCAGGCTCTCTGTAGTGTGGGACTCTGGCCTTAAATGCAGGGAAGTTCCTGACGCAATTGAAGCAGGAAATGCTGTTCAAAAGCCAAACTGATTCTGGAAGTGGGCAAGCTCAACGCCTAAGGGATAGGAAGCTGTTCCCTTCTCTCTTCTCATCAGATTTCTAAGAACTTAACTTGCCCCAGATTTCAAGAACCCTGTCAGTGTCTACATACTTGATAGCGTAGTATTTTTAGCCACATACTCTGTCTTGAGGTTTTGTGAGGGAAATACCCAGAAATTCTGGCTGCTGAGGACCCTAAACCAGGTCAATAGGTACTTACTGTTAAACATGCAAGTGTTTCCGGGGGAGTTGCAGGAATTCTGCTGGCTGAGCTCTCGGTACTGAGGAATGAAGATGAAACTGTTGTGTCTTCCAGGTCAGCCCCAGCTAATGTTGACAGCAGGACCCAGTGTCGCAGTTCCTCCACAAGCACCTTTCGGCTACGGCTACACTGCACCTCCCTATGGGCAACCGCAGCCTGGCTTTGGGTACAGCATGTGAGATGCAGCACAAGTCAGTTTGGAGCTAGCGTATTTTCTTACTGAAACTCCACCGTCCCTCCCCGCTTTAACTCATAACAGGGAAAAGCAAGAGTTCTGCCTCGTGTTCTTGTAACCTTTACTTCATGAAGGACTGTTTTTTCTAGCGCAAACTATTTGAATCACTTATGTTAAATCTTTTTCACATTCCATGTCATTTAGACTTTACTTCAAAAGGGGAATAGTTTAAACGACTTTGTTCAAGTGGGCTTTTGCAGGACTGCTTATTACCATTAAGTCTATTGTGAAGATTCTGATTTGCACTCTATAGTGTTTAAACTCTAATATTGAATCTTAAGTTCATTGTATGTGAGCAGCTTACAGTATGTACTGTCTATTCTAAATGCATTTAAGTCTCACTGTATATTCGGAGAAAGCTAAAGCAAAGATACTTGTATTTGACCTTGCAAGACTGCTGACAAGAGACAACACTAATCAGCATATCCTACCCTGGTTGGATTGCATAGCTCTAAAAGAATTTAAAATGCGTACAGACAACCTTGCCTGACTTAAAATGAGTAAAAGTTTTGGGTTTTGGTTTTTTTTTTTTCCTTAACCTATGCAGGTTTTTCCAGTTATGCATATAGAAAATGCTAGTGTCTTTTTGCTCACTCCATATGTAACAGATGACCTTATGTTGTGCTGTATCCTGTGCTTTTGTGGGACATTCCATTCAGGAACAGAGCACCATGATTCCAATCTGTGTATTTACTAACCCTGCCCTGAGGTTTGTGTATGTTGGATATTGTGGTGTTTTAGATCACTGTTTTGAGTGTACAGAAGAGAGAATTCAAGCATATTGCTGTTCAGTTTTGTTTGTGCAATTTGAAATTACTCAATTTAAAAATAAATTACTGGACTGTGGACATGCTGCATAGTGGTAGCTTCACTTTACTGTCTTCAAAAAGGACCTTCAAACTCGAACCAAGTATTAACAGTGCTAGCAGATGTGGGGCATGGAAATGTGAACATTTTAGGGGTCTGAGGGGCCATTAGGAGCGTGGCAATGGAGACCATTAGTGGTGTCTTGCACTGAGGGGGCAATACAAGAAAAGATGTAATGCTTTTTCTAGAGAAAGATTATGCCAGAGAGAAGAAAATAGCACTTTCCAATAGTTGGCTGCATTGTGGTCAACAATGGTGTATTTGATCAGATGATACGTTAGGGTTGTAGTAGGGTGTGTCAGTCAAATTGAGATCATGTTCTAGGTATGTAAGTTGCCTTAAATATATTTAGCTTCAAATAAAATGGACTTAAATGTTTCTCTATGAATACTGTCATATTTGAGTGCAACAAGCACTGCAGCACTGGCTGTATCTCTCGTAGCTGTAGAAGCTTCTGTCCCTTAACCAGGAGACGTCCCCAGTGTCAGGCTCCAGCTCTGAGGCTGGTTCCCCTTCCTGCTCATGTGCCATCCTGTGGCAGGTCTGTGGGTAGTGGTTGGGTGCAGGCATCTAAGGGGGGGCTTAACCTGCCACAGGCTGTAGGTCTTCACTCAAGAGCATGTTGGAATAAAAGGCTGCAGTGAGTAGTGTTGGTCTTCATAAAATTATTACGCCTAATAAGAGGTGTGGTATAGACACAAAGAATGGAGAAGTTTTTTATTATGCTTGTATTCCAACCCCTCTGGTATTCCCCTTGGGACTGTAAGTCTGACTGATGGAGAGAGATCCAGCTGAGTTCTTATGAAATATGTTGTGTAAGAGAGAACAGAAGGAAGAGGTGGCTGAGAGGCTGTAAGACCTGTGCCTAACAGCAGTGTGCTCACAAACCTGCTGTTTGTAGAAAGTCCCCCTGCTTTGAGGTGCAGTGGTCTAGTGTGAGAGCTACAAGGGTAGAATTTACACGAGATGTGACCAGTATGATCTGAAAACAGTCTAGTAACATCCTTAAACCCTAGAAGTCTTGTTAATCCCACATAAAGTGGGAATTGAGCTAGGTGCTGTATACGAAGCTGTTTGGACGTAGGGTAACTCCTACGTTGGCACATTCCTGCACGTGCAGTAGGTACAGCGACACCTCCAGAAAGAAATGTGGTTTACAGGCAATGGTTTACTGGTTCTAAAGGTTCTCTGGGCTGCAAAGCCTGTTTAACCTGGTCTGCCTCATACCAGTTACCAGCTATTGCATCAGTTACTCTGTAAGAAATAGCACAGACCAACAACAACTCCTGTACCCAGCTGCATGGGGCAATTTTAACTGCTTCATCAGTGAATCTTTTCTGTATTAAAGAATGCATCTCTTCAAAAAACCCTCCTGTAAGGCAGGGAGGGAAGGGGGACCTGTCACTTTTAGCACATGGGACAAATTCACTTAAACTTTACTTATACTTGTCTTCAGCCAGTAAACCAGGCGAAGTGCAAAATCCTCGTGAGTTATACAGTGGGTTTGTTCTTCTGGGTAGTAAAATTCTGCCTGCTCTACTTTTGCTCAGCTCCACTGAGCCCAGTGTTTTCTTTGCCACTTTAGAACACAATACAGAAGTTTGAGAAACTCATGATTTACAAATACATCTCTTATAAAACCTGGTGATTTTACTTACACTGAGATAACAGACAGAAAAAAACCCAAACTTGGATTTTATTCCTTTCAGTACTAACATACAGCAATGCATTTTCTTTGTTCCCAAGTTTAGAAGAGTTTTAGGTGACCAGACACTTTATCTACTACATCAGCTGGTCCTGGTCCAATACCAAGGACCGTCTGGGAGCCTGGAGCTATCTGAGTACGACCCGCATCTTGTATTAAGCTCACAGTCAGTCCCAGGTGTTTAGCATCAGCCAGGAGCTGGAGCAGAGTCTCTTCATCTGGAGCTTTGAGGACCACTTTGGGTTGTCCGCAGTACTCCCACTGCTTCAGGAGCTCAGGGTTTCTCCTCTGAACTTGCTTGTAGGCGGAAACAGCTGCGTGGGAACACTGTGCTGCTACTTTGCCCTTTCCCATCTTCAAATCGTTGCGGACAATCAGCACCATCTTGAACTCCCCAGACTCTCCCATGATGTCAGCTTCACTCCCCAGGCTGTTTGCGGGCACACACATTCCGGCTTTGGTTCTCCGGAGGAATTTCCCGCGGATGCCCCATCCCAGGCACACTCCGCAGGCGACTCCGGCGATGACACTGAGCAAGCCAGGTTTGGAGAGGTAATCCATGATGGATTTTGGAGACTGGCTATGAAAGATGGGAGGGAAGAATTCACTTGAGCGGTTTTTTTTACCTTGTGAGAGTTCACCTGGTTCTTTGGAGGCAAACATTTTTTAAAATAAAAAAAAACCCCAACCAACAACAGTTCATCTTTGTGGGTTGGGAAGGGATGTTCAGAGACACCTTATCCAGTGTGTGGTGTACTCCCCTCCCAGCAACAGCTTTTTCACCGCAAACACGTCACTGGTGAGGGTGCACAAAGCACCGGTGACGGGCTTCGCCTCGGGAAGGAAAACCGCGAAAAAACCTCGCAAATTATGTCAAAGCTACACCTTAAAATAGTGAGAGAAACGGTTAAAATGGTGGGGGCTTTAAAGACAATACCCAAAATTCGCTGTAGGGCCACTGCCCGGGCGGGAGCGGAGCCGTCTCCAGCCCCACCGGGGGTTGCGGCCCCGCCACGTCCCGCGCACCGGCGGCCGCCCGGGGAAAGCGGCTGCAGAGGGCGGGCCGCCGGCAGGAACGACTGGACCTGGGGAAAGAGGGAGGCAAAACTCGAAGACAAAATGAGCCGGGCCGGGGAATCCCTAACCCCCGGCATCGCCGCCGCCGCTTACCCGCCGCTCCCCGCCAGGCCGCTGACGCCCTGCCGTCGCCCGGAAGTGACGTCACCCGCGTGTGTCGGGGAGGGGCGGGAGGTTGCGCTGAGGGCCG
>VXBJ01000867.1:197372-222541 GCA_013400055.1 Nycticryphes semicollaris
GCTGACGCCCTGCCGTCGCCCGGAAGTGACGTCACCCGCGTGTGTCGGGGAGGGGCGGGAGGTTGCGCTGAGGGCCGACTGCAGCCCCCGGGAGGGGCAGGGAGTGCGGCGCGCGGGAAGTGACGCTCGCCGGTGGGCGGGAAAGCGGCGGAGTCGGCCCCGCCCCTACTTCCGGGTTGGCCCGGGCCCAGCGGGAGCTGCCGGCGCCGAGTGGGGTGAGTGCGGGACGCCGGGTCGGGCCGCGCTGGGCTGGGCTGGGGTGGGGGGGGGGAGTTCAGTGGCCCCTAATTAGGGGTTTTTTCGGTGGGTGAGGGGCCGCGCCGCCATCCCCTCAGCGACACCTGCCTGTGTTCCCCCATTCCGCCCCCTCAGCTCCGGCCTCGGCGCCGCTCCCCTCACGGTCGCCTGAAGGGCCGCGCGCGCACACGCACAAGCACAAACACACACGCACACACACACACAGCCCTCCTCCACCCTTATCTCTGTGGTGAGGCTGCAGTGGCTGCGCTGGTGGCGGGAGGTCTGGCCCCGCGGCGCTTGGGGTTCGGGAGAGCTGCCAGCGACCCGGGGCACCGTGACACAGCGACGGCCCAGGCGGTATTGGGCGAGTGTGGGGCAACCGGGAGGGGCCCGGCGGGGGCGGGAGAGCTGCGTGTGGGGTAACCGGGAGGCGACCGCAGGTTGAGCCGAAGGTGAAAATAGGTGGGGAGGGGAAAGAGGTGTCGCTGGAAACGCGGGAGGAGAGTTGTGCTGCTGCGAATCCATCCCCTGTCTCACCGGAGACCGGCTCTGCTCGGGACGCTTCAGTCCCACTGGACAAAACCCTGGAAACTGCGTGATAGGCTCGTTTTGGCTCAAGGGACGGTGCCTGATGACACAGTGAGAAATTCATCCTTCCAGCGGTAAAGAGTTGGATACCAATGGTCTGTGTCTGCTTCTCCAGTAGAAGCGTGTTGTGCTTCCCTGGCTGGGCTGCTGACTGCATCCCCTGTGTCACACACACCCCCTGTGTCCCTCCTTCCTAGAGACTATGGCTTGTCTTATGGACTGACTTGGGTGGTTAGGCCCAAATCTGTGAAGACTCTTAATGTGTTGTTTTTGTTGACTGAAATGAAGTGCCTAGGTGTGTTTGTCTGGTTTTTAGTTATTTGGTCATCTAGTCATTACAGAAGGTAACGAAGCAGTAAGATTCCCATTTGGTTCCAGGTGTTTTTTTGAGTTCCATCTCATCCTCTGAGATGTTTGGCAAGGTGACCTGAGGGAAGACGTAGTAAGTTTGTGTGATAGTGGCTGTTTATCTGTATAGTGCTGTGAATCCAGGTTATGCCTTTGAGCTGCACGTATGACATGTCATCAGAGTTCTCTCCTGTCCTTGTTTTCTCTGCTCTGTGAGGTGGTGCTCACCAACAAGTGGGTATCCTGGTTTAGTTCATGTTAGTAGTACGGGTTGAGCGCTCTGCGATGGTCAGAGTGTGATATTAGTGCTTTGTGCCTTGGAGTATATGAATTTTGTTTCAGCAGTGGCTTTTAGTACTGTTTTACTGTTAGGACTTCTGCTCTTCTAATGTAGTTTCACCCCAGCTCCTGCCACAGAGCTTTATTGGGGGTTCTCATGCTTGATACCATCTTACCTTATGACAGCATCTACGAGCTTCTCATAAGGCATTCATTTGCCTATTGAGATGGGCTTTGTTATGTCAGTCCTTTTCCTTTCTGTCCATTATTTCTGCCAGATGGACTTTTCTTTATTCCTCATTGGTCATAAATGACAGTTGTAATGATCGCTTCATCCCGTGTTTTCAGATGAGAGTTTGAAAAAAACATGGTTCCAGCTGTGCAATGGGAGGTGAGCACTAATTAGAGTTAAGCATCTTGTCCTACTTAACAGCTGAAATCAATGGTACATGTAATTTCTGTGGAAAGGATAGGAGGAGACTTTGTAGCTTAGTAGTTTTAAGTGGGTAGTAGCTTTGAGGAAGGTCAAGTATACTGTAAGGAAGCCTCTTACCTGGAATGTTTGCACTATTTCCACCTTAAAGCTTTTTTTTTTTTCCTGTGGTTGTCTGTGAACATCTCTTGAATGTCATAACTCTTTCTGACTACATCTTGTGAATACCTCTCCTTAGAATGTTCTGTGTAATTAGTGCGTATTTTGAGAGCTCCTCTTATTTCTTAACAAGCTTTGTTTTTAAAGCAAAAGTTACTAGTCCTGATGTATGGTACGACTAGGCCAGTTTTCCTAATGTAATGGTGATGGGAAGCATATTATTATCTGAAGATTAGAACTTTAACTTCTATTACTTGTGGAGAAGTGTGAGTTGGATGGACTTTGCTATTCCATGAGAACGAAGGGCACAGCCTTGAAGCTGTTGCAACACTAAGCTTTTTGTACTCCTGTAGCAGGTTGCAGCTGTAGTCGTGGGGCAGCACCTTGCTGGTTTTGGTGGCCCCCCGACCAGGTTGGACCCTAGAGACAGTAAGATGTTATTGGTGAGCCAAGAGTTGTTTGGTGCATTTCAGACTTGTTACAAGAATATTCTTCTCTCTTATCAGGCTCAGAATTAGTCTTTGTGATTAACCTTGTATGGGTAGTGTATTCTCACTGAATGGCCAAGGCGGCCAAGTGTACCCTGAACTAGTTCCAGTTAGAGACTGTTAATGCCTTGGGAGTGTTTTTCAGCTACTGTGGGTTTGTTGAGTACTTCTGTTCATTCCCTTTCCTCTCTGCTGTACCTCCCCTTAGAGAAGCAGCACTCTGGATATAGTGGCTGGGCAGGTTCAGGCATCTTCTTGTGGGGAAAGCGTCTCCCACACTTAGAAGACAGGACAAAGGCAAAGTTCCTACCAAATCTGCACTCTCCGCCAGCTGCTGGAGGAGCCAGAGATGGCAATTCTTAAAGGCTTCATTTATATTCTTATTTTTTGGAGTCTTTCTTTTTTTCTTTCCTAGTTAAATTTTAGCAGGGTTTGGTTTTGTTCTGGCTTTTTTGTGAAGGTTATGTTATCATCTTGTGACAATTCCTGTGACCTTTCTTTCCTTCCCTGCCTTTTGGAAGCACGGGGAGGCTGACAGCGGAGAGCTTGACTGCCACTTTCTGAATACAGGATGCAGTCTGGGGGCTGAGAGACAAGCATCTCAGCAGACAGTATGCGTGTGGATTTCTGGATAGCCCTCTGGAACTGAGGATGTGAAAGATCCTGAGTCTGTTTAGTCACCTGAATATGAAGTTATGATCTTTTTCCCAATGTTGTGTGGCCCCTCTCTCCGAAGCTTTTATCTCTTCTCGTATCAGTCTTTCCAAGTTGTCATCTGTTCTGGTGAAAGGGCTGCTTGGCCATATGTGATGTGTCCTCCCCAAGGGGTGTGTGGTTGTGGCACTGATCGGTTCTTTGGCAGTACTTGTCACTGAATCCCTGTGACAAGGGATCAGTGTCACAGGGATGTTTGAGAGAGGGCACAAAGCACAGCATGTTACAATGCTGTTCTGTTCAAAATCTGGATACAGTTGAGCTGGGCGCTTGGGAAACTGAAGTTAGTGTAGTAGTAGCACAGCAGAAACACCAAGGAGGTCTCCTGTGATCTCCTCGGGTATCTCGCCCTCTCTGATAACCTTGCACTGGTTCCCTCAGCACCTGGTTGAGCGCTGTCCCAGTTGGCAGAAGAGCAGGCTCATTCTGTGATCTGCACCCCAGGCTTGCAAGCACAGAACTGGTCTGTCACCTGCATTGTAGCACGAGATGCTACACGAATAATGTTCATGTCCCCAGTTATTTCAGCTTCCTTTATTTTATTTAAATAGCTTTTTTTTTTTTTTTGAAGATTCAGCTGGCGATCACTGCAAAGACCTGAATAGCCTGAATTGTGTCTTTTCTGCCATATTCCATGCCTTTTCATCTCTATATTCTGTAATTACTACTGCATTATTTTAGCACCCAATTCTACTGCTGGATCTATGCAGACAACCATGAATATTCATGTTTCACCTGAGGAAATCCATCAGGGAGCACGGTTTAAAGTATGTGGCCTTAACGGCAGAGACAGCACTTTTCATGGCCACAAAAGTTTCAGCATCCCTGAAACTCATCTTACAACAATATTAAATCATTCTTTCCTAAAAGGTGTCCCAAGTATTTTTGGAAAAGGGGAAAAATTTAACTTTGAATTGTAAGATGACTTTTTTGAAGCAGTATTTGCCTAGGAATTGGAAAATAGGTCTGGTGTACAGAGGCATAACCCACAAAATGGAAACCTGTGGTCTTTAACTGAATTACTTTTCCTTTGAGGGTTTAAACTATTTTAGTTAGAAAAACATTTTTAATATGGGAGTAAATGCACTCATATCAAAGTAACCCATTATAGCTAAATCTATGGAGATTTTGAACATCTTTCAGATGTGTCCTAATTTATTTTAATTGAATGCTTCCCATGAGTGTTAAACGACTGGAAAAAATCAAGCAGGTACTTTTTCTACTTTCTGTCGTCTTTAGGAAAGTTATTAACCTTCAAGTTAGGGACTGTGTCAGTTTTGTGTCACATGATGAACAGTATTATCTTACTCTGTAGGGATAGAAGGTTTGGAAGAGCAGTCGCTTTGGTCTTGAATGTCTACAGAGCCAAGGACGTAGTTGTGTGTTCCACTGGCTTCAAATACAGAAGAATTAGTGAAGAGTGACATAGTTGTACGGAGCTGGAAGGGTATGTAATGTTTCACTTCAAGACTGATCTCATCCTTTACCTAAACGCGTTCGCGTGCCAGGCAGTCTTTGACTTTTGAGAAGTGCTCTCCAGATGGTTACTTTGCCAAGAAACCGTTAACTTATTCCTGTGTGAATTGCTGCCTGTGTAGAGCATTTGATGACTGAAACAGAACGGTACTACAGATGTGTAACGCTGTCTAGCTTAGTGCAATTACTTACCCACCTGTGCTTTAGTCTTTTGTTCGGTGATGTAGATAAAGGAGGAATGTTTATCAGAAAAGTTGAGGAGAAAGAAGGAGCCAGGACACTGGCAGGATTGGAGCGTATGGGTTAAAATGCAAGAAATGACAGAAGACTGAAAATGGTGTGTTGCTAAGGTGGCCAGGAGAAAACATCAATGAAACTATGAAAACGTCATCTAAGCTATAAATCTGGTTCTAGCAGCTGTGTGACAAGTAGCTTTGGAGATGAGAGTCAGGGTTCCAGGGTCTCATTAAATAAGAAGTGGTAAGAATTAATGATTGAAACAATGTCTGGGAAAGCAGTGAGGTCATTAAAATAGTTTAATGGCTCCCTTGTTGTTCCAGCACACTGGAAAGGAGTTCTCAACAAAAAATAAAAATCCTTAGTATGGAACAGGACTCCACATTCTCTTCCTCCAAGGGAGAATATGAGCACCCAACTGCCTTGTCTTAAATGGTTTCCTTTTAGGTAAGTGCACCCAACAGTTGGGTGCTTCAGCAGCTTCCCCAGAGCTTCAGAAATAAGAGACTTCTGTCCTTTTCTCTGGATACGGAGTGCAGAGATTGCAGTGCCTAATTTTGTGTTCTCCTGCTTTAATGGCTTGCTTTATTTTGTCTCACTTATGCTGTGAAGTGCCAGTCACAGTTACCATAAGCCCTTTTTGTTGACCAATTTACATTTTGACTAGCAATAATTGTCTTTTTATGCTTAATGTTATGGATTTCACTGAAGCTGAATAGCGTATTGTGGGCCATTTGTTTAGCCTTACAAAGAGGTTCCTTGTATAAGCACAGCTCTAACGAATGATCTAAGCAACCGATACAAAAACTGTTCAAAGTTGGTTTTCTTGTTCTTTTAAATAGTTTATTTTTGTGCTTGCTGGTATCTACTCAATGTATTAGGCAAATTTATTTTTAGCTATAGACTCTGTCTTTTTCAGCATTCATCAGAAGTGAAGTTCTGTTTAGCAGATGGAATTTAATTTCCTGTGGTGAGCTCTCTTGGATTTGGTGTAGAAGATGCGGACTCAGTTAATGAAGGGTAACTATTTTGGGTCAGACTCCCACCCCAATTAAACTCCGTGGGGAGACATTAGTGTGGGACTAGTGATTCTAATAGGTGTCAAATGGAGCAGCAGATCAGAGCTGGGTGCACATTCTCCATCTCCTTATGCTAAGATGCCTTAAGTCTAATGAGACTTTGGTAAACCAAGGAGGTTTTTTTCTGAAACTGGCAAGGGTTTGGTGTCTGAATTGCAGCCCGTTTGGCCTTGCTGTGCAAGAGGTATCGTATCATATAGTCAACTGTATTCTTAAATACATGTTTTTAGAGCTTTTCTGCAACTTTGAGACCGTCTTGCCAAGTATTTGCCCCACAGAAGTGTGCAAGGGGATTATTTATCTGCTTTGCTGTAACCATTGACTTGTGCACTTGAGGTAGGGTTATGCAAAGCTAATCCCAGATTAGTGCCTTTCCAGGCAGGTGGGGGGGAAACGGCCTCTGTTAGTTGAGCTTGTGAAAGCTGCAATAACGTACCTAACGCTGCACCTGAGACCCCTAGAGACTGGTGGTTTTGATGTGCCAGTGAGATGTTTAATGGACTGCAGTGGAATTCAACTCATGGAGAGGGAGCGTTGTGCACAGCCTTAGATTTTTAGCATCAAACAGGGCGAGCGGTTAGTATTACAGTAAATTAGCTTTCTTGAAATGTAATTAAGCTGAGCAGAGACCAAACCAATGGAGACTTCAATTTTGAAGGCTGGAGTTGCACAAGGAAAAAAGATGAATTTCAAAATGAGGAACATGTGGCTTCTACATAAGTGTTTTTTGGTTTTTGGTTTTTTTTTTTTTTTTTAGTGTTTGTTATATTTAAGCCAACAAATTGTGACTGAAGTTCCCCAAACCAGAGCGTTGTGTTTTTTATAGTGTGACTGTGTGCAGAATGGCTCTTATGGGTTTTGCTTCCTAAGCAGCTTTCTGTGAACATCAGGCTTTCTAACTGTGGATGCCCAAATTAAATATTCCCTTCTGCAGTTTGAGCTTTGTGTGTGTGATATGCATATGTATGTGCGTATATAAGCTTACATTGCATATAAATACATATTTATAGATATAAGAGTATCATGAGCAAGGGCGGTCAGTAGAAACAAAACACTTCACCATCTACAGGGACTTAGAGTCCTAATGAAATTAGGAGGTGGCTGAACATTTGATCCTTGTATCACCGTAGCAACTGGCCGCTTATCCTCGACTGCTGTAACTCCCCTGATGCCCAGTGTCAGGCTGCTACAAAACTGGTCTGAGGAGGAAAACAGGTTGACATTTCTCTGGTGTTTGACTAGTGGTTCAGAGCGAACCTGTGATTGCAGGTGACTGCAGAGTGACGCCGTAGAGCTCTCGCTGCAGCGGGTCGGTCCTCTCCTCTCCTTGGCTGACCATGGAGCCCTTCAGCATTTCTCAGAACCGAACTTTTGCAAGGCTGGTTTTATTCATTTTCTTGGTGGCTTGGGTATTCTTGGGTCCCACATCTCAATGAATAAAAGCTGTAACGTGCAAGAGATTAGTTGCTGCTGACTTGTTTAACTAGATAGATTTCTATTCCTGTGCGTTTCATTTCAGGATGGACTCATTCCCGACACCTTGATGCTTTTGACTCTCAGGTTTTAAGTAAAACCCCTTTAATAGTCACATTCTAGCTAGTGATTTTATCTGTATTACAAGTAATGCACAAGGCTTATACCTGTTTAGAAGAACATCTGTCTAAAACTGGCCTGTGAAACCCTGGAAATATTAAACAAATACGGTATCTGAAATATTTTAACATTTTATTAAAAAAATTGACAGAATTACTGCCATCTAAATCAAAGGGGCGATCTCAGTCCTATTTACCAAAACTTAGTTGCTGCTTGGCTCTTAAGCCTAACATAAATCAAAGGGGAAGTAGTTTTTTTCTGTAAAACTTTAATTTCCTCCACTAGACGGTTTTATATAACCTGTCATTTTGATGTTGCACTACTTTTCTTTCCAACAAAAGGAGCATCTCAGAAAATGTAAATCACCTTTGCTTACACGGAGGAACACAATGCGAATGAGATGCTTTAGCTTTGTGGGAGTCTTTTTCCAAAATAAAATTCCAGAAAGCGTTTTTAAGATTCAAGAGAGGATTTTTTTTAAAGCAAGGAGTCGGATTTTTAAAGCAAGGAGTGTGTTTGATTGCATAAGAATTGTCAGCTGTACAGGTTTGGGGTTTTGTTTTTCAAGGAAAAGAATAAAAAAAAGCAGCTTTTGCAACACTCTTGATTTATTCTTCCAATTATTGCACTGTTTACTCTCCTGGATAAGGAAAAGGGCAGCTGTTCTTTTGGACCCTTGAAGGCTGATCTCACTAGAGAGAGGCGAAACCAGCAGACAGAACGTGCGCTTTTCTAAAAAGCTTTCCTTCGGAGAGCTCTTTTCCACAGAAGAGTTTACTTTTCAGGTTTAGAGATAGCAGGCAGTGCAATGCATGAGGTGCAGTTCTGTATCTTAGTTACCGTACTGAGGGCTATGTTTTTGAGACTGTGAGGTTTTTGAGGTCTGCTTGCATACTAACTACCTGGGAGCTCAGTGCCAGAATAGAGGCTTTCTAATATGAAAATCAAATCTTAAGCGCCCCTCTCTCAGGGTTGTGCTGAGGCTTGTATGAACATCTGCTGCTCCAGGAGCCCAAACAGTTGGCTGATTAGTAGAAGGGATTGTTTAACAAGCTTTTGTTCAGCTGTTAGAAGTGAGAAGAGTTTTGTCATTTAAGTTAAAAATTTAGATTTATGTAGGTGGAAATGTTTTAATCTTTGTCGTTCTGGGAATTGAATCACTTTCTCCTTTTTTAATGGGGTAATGCAGGATAACTGGGATTTAGATTTGGAGAACTGCTGATGGTTGCCTGTGTCCTTTGACTATGGAGTAAAGAGAGTCTTCATAACCAGGAATGGAGAAGTTACGCTCTTTTCATTTTTGTTCTCCTATTAGATCCCCAGACGTGACTGATCTATGAAATGGCAGAGAATGGAACAGATTGTGACCAGAGACGCATAGGAATGATCAAAGAACAGCACAATGGAAGCTTTACAGGTAGGTGGAAAGTGAGTTCATGGTCTCAGCGGGTCAGCTTGGTGTGTGAAATGGCCAGTACGATACTCAAAAGGAGTTTACTTTGGTCCTCGTTATGCCCAGGCAACGCAAAGAGCCTCAATGCCTGAATCAATCTTGGAAACTTCAGTCATCTCTAAATCTGATGTCTAGAGGATTTATGTACTGTAAAGCCACAGAATAGTTTTATGCTGTGGATTTCCATTAGGTTTTCTCTTATACTCTTTTCTCCTTCCCAAGTTCTTACTCTGTAGCTCTTGTGCCTGTGAGTACTGTAAAGCTGACTTGGGCACCAACGGGGGCTGCAACAGGACTGAGCTAAAAAACTAAACTGTTGGTAAATATGTGGCTGTAGAAGTCAGGCTGTACAGCCCCACCCTTTGGCACTGAAAAGATAGTACTTGGTAATAAAAATCTGTTTCACTCTGGAAGAAATCCAGTTATTAGTCTCCCAATTTCTAGCTTTTCTGTTGACATTTACCTTCACTATGTATTGTTTTCAATGATAAATTACTAACAAAGCAGTTAACTAATTAATCTCATGCCTTGCCTCTGTTTTTCCTACTTGTATGTCTGAGGTAGGCTTGAGTTAATGCTTAGGACTCCATAAAAATAACCTGAGAACGTTTCCTGAAGAGCCCTGTGTCACTGGACTGGCAGTGCTGTGGGGTATAGCATAGAAATTATAATCATTTCAGTTTGCTTCCTGTCAGCTTTGCGTGTGCCAGTTCCATATTTAATTAAGTTTTGTAACCAAGTGATTTCTCAAGTTGTATGCAGTCTTACACCACTGTCTCTTATGACCTTAACTAAAGCCAGAGTTATAAAAAAACCAAGGTTGGAGCATTTTTATTAGACATATTAAGTGGAAAAAAATAGAGAATAGAAATTCTTAACACAATGAATGTGGCAAGATTTAAAGAGGAACTGTATGTGTGTATGTATGGAACAAATCAAAGCCTTTTTCTTAAAGGCTTAAATCATTCTGTAACTCTGAGGGAATGTGGATGTTATCCAGTGTTTGCCGATGTAGGATTTCTGTTAGTTCATCTAAAGCAATTGATGCTTACAGGTAAAGAACACAAAATTAAATTGGCTGTGTGACTAATGAGGTATGCAATTTCTATGTAAATATTAGCATCTGATAAGGCAGCATGTTTCAATTACTGGAATAAGACCGAAATAATACATCTTGAGATACAATATGCTGGGGATTCAAATTAGATTAATATTTTATATGAAGAGCTTTTTACAAATTTAAAGTTTAGGAATACTATTGCAGTGCTTTAAATGTATACAGAACAGAATACTTATATTTTGGCTTTGTATAGTAGGTGATGTTTAAACATGTTTGATGTCTGTTTGAATACAAGAATTAGTTTGGGGCTTTTCCCCATTGTTTTGTGATACTGGTTTTTTTTTTTCTTTTATTTCAAAATTCATTTCCTTTAAGTTTAAAAAAATATTACTGCTCATTAGCTTGATGACCTTTGAACAAGCCATTCTCATCCAAAGAGTAGCTAGGGTTCTTGCTAACCTTGACTGTATTGTGAGCCCAAAACAACACATTTATTAGAAGGACCTTTCTTCTATACTGGTATGTATGGTAGCATACAGTGACTGGTGTCCCAGTAGTGCTGAGCTCTGCTTCTTAACCAAATCACTGCAGTTAAAAGCAGCCGAATGTATGGTGTCAGACCAGCAAAGAACTGCGGCGTGGAAGCGGGTCCTTCTCACAGGAGCACTTCCTGTTGTCTGGGCTTGTTTTGGAGAAGCTGAACGACGTGGCAAAGCTTACCAGAGCTTACAGATCCCGACTGGGAGGGCAGGTGCTGTTATCCAGTTACACGGTGACTGGAGTATATAAAGAGCACGTGTAATTCAATCTCATTCGATTGGAGAAGTCTGAGAATAGCTTTGGAAGAGAACCAAATTCAGAAGTTCCAAGTGAAGTGTGGTCTCTCTGGTGGGTGATACAGTCACGTTTGACTTGATGTATTAGCTTGATTTGTAGCTAGTAGTACGGCGTAAAGGCTAAGAGATACGCCGGGCTCGTTGCACCCTGGGCCAATTCAATTCTTGAATGGTTGTCAGGTACCTGGAGGAAAAAAGCCACCTTACTTCCTTTGCTGGAGGTCACCTGATTTCTGATGCACTTGGAGCAAATGCTTCGTGATGAGAAGAAAAGATGTCTGGGAGCTCACATTACCTTCCTAACAATGAAAAAAACATCAGTATATTTTTGAGTGGGACAGAATCTGAACTGTCAGCCTGTGCTTTTACATTTCTGTTGCTTTTCATTTGCAGATTCCCCTTTGTTGAGTGAACGGAAGCGAAGGGACCGAGAAGAGAGGTTGAATATTGTCCTCTGGAAACAACCGCTTGTTACCTTGCAGTATTTTTTCCTGGAAACTCTAATAAACTTGAAGGAATGGACCATAAAGTAAAGATCCTTTCTTTAACTTCTACTAAGCATTCTGGGGAAACCCATGCTCTGATTCAGTAGGTCATTCTGACATCTCACTTTCCCTGATGATTCACAAAGTCAAAATTCTTCCTTTGGAAATCATATTTATGTTTGTGTTTAATGGTGGCTACTGGAACATACCACACTTTGTACCCAGACCTTCTGCCTAAATTACTTAAGTGTAAATACAGCAAGGTGTCAATGGAAGAAAATGGCAAAGTTCTTTTCTGAAGAGCTGAATATTCCAGTTTGAGAGTTCAATAGTGTTTAGGGTTCTTTAAGACAAGAGAGATCTTACTTCTGACGGCAGTGTTAAAGCTGATCTATTAATGTATGTGATAGTGTTGCTGAGTGATCTTCTAGTAGCTCAGTTAGGGCAGGGTTCAGGATTGCGAGGAACTTGGAGTGGTGTTTATGATGCTGCAAAGAGGACTTTGCTTCTAGTCTATGTGATCCCTTTCACAACAGGAAATGATTTATTAAAGCACTTTCCCTAAGCATTATTTTCACACTGGATAAAATGAGCTTTTATTCCAGTTAGAAAATTTGTGTGTAGCAGTCCTAACATCCCCTGCTAAAATTGGCAAGTGAAAAATCCAAGAGTAGCAGCCATCCTAGTGCTGGTAACTGTGTGTTCTTGTGTGTTCAGGATTGAGTTTACAGTCATTTTCCCAGTGAGAAGACAGGATCTCATATCACCTTGGGTGATGGTAGCTCACTGTGCAGAGTGAGCTGAGGATGGTGACAAGGGGCTGTGTTGATTGGCCCTTCCCAGCCAGGGTGGAGGTGCTGACATGTCAGATTTATTGACAGAAACTTCTGGTTTCCGTTTTGATTTTCTGAAATGAGTTGTATGAAAAAAAAAATGAGGTTTATTTAGTGTAGTCTTAATTCCCATCTTAATTCCCTTTTATACACCCCCACCCCCCATCCAAAAAAAAAAAAAATCTAACCCTGAAACCTACTTATTTTACTGTGTGCCTTCTTTCAGCTATCATCAGAAATTGTTATTTTGAGAACTTTTACTGGGTCTTGCGTTAGCCATTTCTGACAACCTCCAAGCATTTATTTAAACCCAGCAGGAATTACATTTGAGGTCTTACTTTAAGTGTTAGCTGGCTTCCTAGACATCAAATTCTGTTACAGATAGCACTTGCATCCTCTGTTCTGCAGCACGTTTATGTTGTCTTGGAACTACCATGACAATTTCTTTACAGAAAATAACACTGACTATTGTAAGCTATTAAATGGAGACCTTAGATTGACTTTTAATGATCTCCTGTGTTCCACTTGAGTAAATTGTGATTTAAATGATGACAATCACTTGAAAATCCAATTGTCATGCTAATATAAGCAGCGCAAATTATTTTAAAATTAAAGGAAAGTTAGTGACTCCTTTCAGCTTGCTTAATATGAAACATTTGTGACTGTTTCCCTGGATTACATCTCATGTTTTCTGTCTTTTTCTGTCTAAATAGATAAGTTATATTCATAGCTTGCTATTTCATGTCTGAGATTAAGTGATGCCAGCACTTGCTTTTTTGTATCATTAGGTGACATTAGTGTGGCCCACAAAATAATAAAAAAGTATTTGCTGATCTAGTCTATGCAGCCAGAAACACAGCAAGTAGAAAAAGTATGTCAAACTAAACAGGCTCAGAGGTCATTGGGTAACAAATTATCTGGGAAAACGCTTTTCTCCCTTTTCTGTAGTAGCTTTCTAATGATTCCTGATTAGCTAAAATGTATTTAGTAAAGCTTTTGCTGTTAAAAGAGGTACTAAGTTCAATAGATCGGGGGAACCAAAATAGTGTGAAGATTTGTTCCTCTCGCTGTCTCTGTGGTTCTACCCACCAGCACAGCCCAGTTTGAAATTACCACTTCTCTGTTCCACCCACAGCTCGTCCGTTGCCCCTGCTTTGCCCTCTTTTTGCCCTTCGCTTTCCCTTGGATGTTGCCTGTGGCCTTGTCTTTGGGACTGTCCTGGCTCTATCTGTTTTCAGACTGTGTTTGTTTTCAGATGGTTACTTTGTTTTTCTTTATTAAAAAAAAAAAAAACCAAAATCACGGCTGGGCTTTGATTTCACTTGGCAGTGAAGCTGAGATCTTTCCATAAAGAGGAAAGGCTCCCCAGGTATTTTCTTGGGAGGTTTATGCTTTTAATAATAGCAAACTTTTCAGCTGCCACTGTCCCTGCTGACTACATCCACACAAGCCCAGTGTGTAGGGATAAGTAAGTTACTTTGAAATGCCTGCTAAATTATGAAAAACCCTAATTGCCATTTGTCTTTTAAGATTGTGGCATCGGCGAAGTATCTTGGTGTGTTTTTTACTGACGCTTGCAGTGCTCACAGCTGCCTATTACATTGAAGGAACACATCAACAGGTATGAGGTTTTCAAGTTACTTTTCTTAGTGACTAATGCTTCCTGTCCCTGTGCTGACGTAGACGTACTGGGAATTGAATGGGGTCTTCAGGAAATTGTATTGTGATCTTTTGAACTTCTACTCGCTAAGGATATTTGTTTCTCATGTCATGCCTCCCCTCTGTTGTGTGTGGATGAGTTGTGTTTTAGAGATGGGGAAGGATCAGCTGTATCATTTGATCTATTCCGTTGCATCTGTAGGTGTTCCGCTTCTCCTCCGCTCCTGAATAAGCACAGCTCTGACGCTGCAGCACTCCTTCACATCTGCTGTTACTGAGCTTTTAATAGTGGTGTGAGCTCTTGAGATTGAATGTTAAACTGAGTCATGATAGGACTTTGTGGTTCCTAAGAAATATTTCTTCTGCTTCTATAGAAGAGTCTCCTGACTGGTTAGGATAAGCATATATCTAGACATAAAATGGTTTCTTGGCTCAGACATGGTTCTGCAGTGCTTCTCGTACCCCCATGGTTTTCCAATGGTTGTTTAAAAACTTTCTTGTGCTTTGGTGTACATGAAGACTGATGCTTTTGCATCCCCTGAAGTGTAAGCCAGTGATTAAGCACAAGGTGATGGTCTCAGATTTTCCCTGAGAGCAGACAGCCCTTTTAAACCCTGCAGAGCATTTCCTTGTGCAGCAGAATCATCTTACCCCTCTGGCTCTGAAATCAGCAGGTTCCCAGTTTCAGAGGACTGCTGTGGCATGTCTGGCTGCCCGAGGGACATGCAAGTCTGGGGCAGGAGTCCTGGCTTCCCAGGATGGGTCTTGAAATGCAGTGAAATTAGGTGCTTCAGCTCACTGTGTTCTTGCTGACATGATCCTGTGCTTGAGACCTAAGCACTTACACACGGAGCAAATTGGTAGATGGTAAATTGGTGGCCTGCTCCTGATGGACAAATGCCTGCTTCATTAAAAGCTGCCCTGGTTGGTGGCCTTGTCAACATAGAGCTTGATGCACTCAAAATTTGCCACTAGATGGCTCTTGAAAACTGGTGTTGAGGAGCGTGGCCACTGAGGAGGTTGCTGGGCCTCCACTGCACCATGGCTTGGCAGGGCAGAGCTGTTCAAGAGGCTTCCTTGAGCCTGCTGGGATCAAACTGGTGCTACTGGGACTGGTGAGGGGAGTGCGACTTGCAGGGTCCAGCCAGAGCTCTCTGTTCTGGAGGTCTCAGTCAAGCCTGCCAGCAGGTATCTGTCCATCCCCCTTCCCTAAGGTCCAGTGTGAGCGCCTCTGCCTATCACTGTGAGCCATCAGGGGATACCTGAATATGAGCCACTTTCTTCCAAAACTGTATGAAGAATAGTGAAGCATATTTGTGGTTATTTGGCATTTTCAGGACCTTTTTACGTGCCGGCAGTTGAAGCCTGGTTAAGACTGGTGAACTTCATCTTGATGCTGCTGGTCCATGGATGGTATAATTGGGGCTGTGGTAGAGACATGTTGATGGTCTGGTTTATCCTCTTTGTGTTGCTCTCGCACCAGTGAGAAGGGAGATACTGCCTCCCGTTTCTCCAGTGTACCCACTGGGCCATTTTCTGTCCAGACTTTGCTGTGACTTTCCCATATCCCCTCACTTATGTGTACAACACACAACCAGCATTTTAATCTTTTCTCAAAAGTACCAAACCTGGTTACTCACTGGTCCAAGATAAAACATTCCACAGAATCACTGAGACTGCAGATAATTAGATTCTTTTATTTAACCTGTTGAGGCAATTCCCCGAGTTGTCTGTTTGCTGCTTGAGCTCCAGCAGATGCTGTCTGGGGTTTGCTGCTCACTCTTACACCCCTTAATGTCTCTTCTGGGTTTCAGCCCCCCACTATTGAACATGGATGTTTCATCTGTCTCCTTGGAAACTTGTGATTCTAAAGCGTGGGGGCTTTTCCTTTGAAAATATGCTGTTTTCTGTACATGCCTGTGCTGTAATTGCAATAAATCGCAAATAGAAGTTCCTAGGATTCTATTGCAGTTGCTGTAATCCAGATGACTGTTTGTGTTAGTTGGTAGCTTTCACTTTCTCCCCTAAGAGGTATCACCGTTCTTGATTTTTACTTTTTTTTTTCTCTTTTGTGACTTTTCTTTTTCAGTATGTGCGGTATATGGAGAAAAAGTTCTTCTGGTGTGCCTACTGGGTAGGACTAGGCATCCTGTCCTCTGTTGGACTTGGAACAGGTCTCCACACCTTTCTGCTCTATTTGGTAAGGATATTTCCATACTGTGCTCTTTCTGAATCGAGTGTTGTAATTGCTGCCTATTTTAAAATCTCTGTGAATAAAGAATATTCCCTAAGTCCTAGATGTTAAGTACTTCTAGAGGAAAAGGAATACTTTGTGTAATGCTCTAGTGAATGCCATTCGTGTTCTGTACGGTGTAACCTTGTTTCCCAGTTTGTATGCTATGTGTTTGTTGAGCTGTAGGCATTAGCCTGCTGTTAATCCTCACTTCGAAACAATGAGTCAAAATCTACAACGCTCTGTCCTCTAATTTCCTAATTGGAATGGAACGTTTTCTAGTGTGTGCCCCTCAAATGTTTCCATTTAAAATTTTTCAGCAGACTCGTTCCTTTTACTAGCTCAAAATGATCATTTTTCTCACTGAAACCACTGCAATAGGCAGCTATTTTAAAGTTCAGTCTGCATTAACTTTGCTTTGAAAATAATAGCAAGAAAAATGTTTGTCTACAAAGATAAAACGGTATCTGTTGTTCTGAAAATCTGTATGATGTTGTTTATCTCAACTTCACTAGGAAAATTAGGGAAATGTTTGGGTGTGTTTTGCTTTCGGCCATTGGACTAGTTCCTTGTTTATGAAACCACTGTCCTGGATTTAAGAAAAGGATTCATGGCCACAAAATAATTAAAACCAGTTTATGCAACAAATGTCATCTTGTATCTGGAACAATTACAGATGTTTACTTTCAGAACAGCTTTAATCATTAACAATAACACAGAAAACACTACAAGACACAAGAAACTCGTGCTTTTCCGCACAGCAGGGCAATGCCTGTTGGATCGAATGGCATCTCTATGGGCTGGGGCTGCAGTTGTCTTGGAGTCACTCCTGGTGTAGCTTCTTTCCTAAAGCCTGAGGAGGCAGAAAGTGGAGCAGAAAGGAAACTATTGCTAAACAGGAACGTGTTTGTGCATGCATGGCCTTCGAGACAAAAATATTGCTGTCACTCTAAATGATTGGAAATGGAACTTCAGTAAAGGCGGTGAACGCAGCATCTAAACATCTTTACGTAACGCTGGGCAGCGCTTAGAAAGCAGTGAATTGACAGCATTACAGACCTTCTGACTTGCAGAGGTGATGCTCTTTATAGCTGAGGGACAGAAAGACATGGGCTGGATGGAGGGAGAATCAGTCACAATCATCAGGAAGGGACAGGAAAGCAGTTCCAGGTTTGCTGCAGAAATCAGCAAGTAGGAAACGGTTCAAATGATAGATTTGCATCTCGTTCTGCATTTTTTATGTTTTCTTAGACTATTACCCAGTGAGAGTCAACTTGAGATTCCTTCTAGCCAAAGATTCCATGTATTTAGACATCCTGTTTGAAGCAGTTTGGAGAGCTTATACAGTTCCGAGTCTTAATTTTCACACGTGCTGTGTCAGAAATGTAGTCATAATAAATGTTATCTACCAGTTCTGAAGTACATTTGAAAGCAGGTAGTGTTTCTTTGCTGTATGTTGATCTGGCACAGGGTAGCAAAGTGCTGTCATTTCATACCTTGGGCCATTCCCAAGATGATTTTGTCACCTAAAGAAGTCTTCACAAGACAGCACCACTCCTTTTTTCCTAAAAGAAGGCAGACTAAATTGACCTTTCCTCTACTCTGTATTTAAATATCCACAGGTATAAATAGTTCTACATTACTTTAATGGAAAATAAATTACATTTCATAACACAGCACTTAAGTTTTCCTGTGGGATATATGAGCCTGGTGGATATATTTAGGCCATAACCTGAGCTGACGTTAAAGTACCGCATATATACAAAAGATTACTTCTCTATTGGTTTATCAATATGGTTTGTGGTGTCTGTATGGGAGGTGAGCAACCTTCCAAAGATTATTGGGAGATGCATCACCAAAGAAAAGGAAATTTAGTTTAATATTTGCTAGTGAAGATATTTATCTGGAATGTAAGAGGGAAGGTTTCAGATAACGTTTTTAGGGGGAAAAAACCCGGACAAAATAGATTGCACTGAATAATTAGAAGATGGTTATAGAATAAAATGTAATAAAATGATACCATCAATATCTAATATGTAACGATGCAGGAGAAATACTTGTTTGGTTTAAGTACATCACCAAATTTCCATTACGTTGATGGAATTCCATAAAGATGAGTGGAGGAAGAAGGAGAAGCAGGGAGTTGCTTTCCTCTTTTCTCCTGTGCAAGTTTTAGCGTTCAGCATAGACTGTAAATTCAGGGTAGTTAACCCTTTCTGGGCACCGAATGATTGAACCCTGAATGGTTTATAGTTTAGTGGAATGTATTTGGCTTTACAGCCACTAGATGGCAGTGGGAGTGTAAAAACCCAAATTTATTGCCCTTGACAGCGTGTTGCCATTTTAAGTATCTGAACTGTTAATATCCGTGTCAATACAGCTATATCAGCAATGTCTCTATGCAATATGCCATCAGTGTAGAAATAGGCTTCTTAATATCTTCTCCGTTTGATCCTACACCTTGTGGGAAAGGGAACACGGAGTATTAACTTAAGACTGTTGGTGCAACTTAGGGGTAAATTAGTTCAGAATAGTATTTTGGATTTAACCCACCTGGAATCAATGCAGTTACAAGCTCCAGCTTTCAAATTAGGAGTTTTAAGCTATTTTGCTATGTTAATTGTGCAGCACTTGCTTCTAAAAGTAGAAGTACAAAAGGTTAAGTGGGAAACTCACTATATTAATTTTTACTTTAAGTATATAGCGACTTTTCATGTTCCATATGCTTTAATTACTTTTCTTCATTGTGGTAAAACTTATTCTTCTACTGATTCAAAGAAATGAGAAGTCTCGAAGCAGTAAATCCCCTTCTGCTTTAGTGCCTGGATTTCCTGGCAATAGAGAAACAGACTCAGTAAGTGTTTTAAAATTGCTTTTAATTAATTGCTCGTTTTAAATCTGGATGTACAGTGAGATTGTTGGGAATGCAATTACATGCTCAGAGAACAATGCTCTTGGGCCCACCCATGTGCTCTGAGCTCCTGTTGATGCTTGCGGTATTGTCTCTGCCATTCAGGGCCGAGGGGTAGGAATTGATGGCATGTAGGCACCTGCTCAGAGGGTGCGCCTGAACTCCCTCAGCTGTGACACAGGTGCATCTGTTTTTTTAAAATATAGCCCTCCTTTTACAGCAAAGCACTATTTTCCTATCAAAGTGTTCACAGGCGCAGCCTGTTACCCAGGCGAACCGTTGAAATAGTTATGCAATAGGTGCAGTATCCGAACGACGCCGGATCGTTCTTTCCCTGGCATCGGGGAAGCTGGTTTTTTCCAGCGTTGAAAACTGTCATTTGTCTGGATTCTTCAGAGCATCTCTCACCAGCTGCCTTACGGAACGGCATGAATTCAAGTGCCAGGAGAGATCCCTGGGGTTGGCCAAGAAGAGAGTACTTGGAAGCGGTTTGCTTAAAGTCAATTCTGCCGTCCAAAGCGGTCTCGGGGGCTGGGGGAGGCGGTTGTTACCGCCTCCGGGTAATACTGGTTCACGTCTGATTTGGATTTTGCTGATCACCAGGACATTCTTGCTGCATACATCTCGGTGGAGGAGGGAGTGGTCGATTTTGTTAGTTTGATAGTAGGGTTTTTTATTGCTATTTCTGCGATTCAGGAACTTTCTATATGTTGTAGTGGCTCTGAACATTGTCTGCTGTATTGATTCCTACTTGAATGCTGCCTCCTAAGTTGTAGCCAGCACTAAATGTAAGATTTGACATGGCTTTTTTGGAAAGCAATTCTCGTGCTGTAAATTGGCACAGGGCTGAGGGCTGGCACAGAGCGCATCTTCAGGGCAGCAATAGGGAAGCAAGCCACTCTTCCAAGAATCCTTTTTATCCTGACACATTCAAAACAAGTCTGCTGGCTTGTTTTCCCAAAGTCCACTAAAAATTTTTCACAATCCTTTAAAAATAGTAATAATGATGTGGTTCTGTAGGAAATAAAACCTATTATGATTACGACTCTAAATATTGTTTTCAGTAGCACACAGGGTTTTTTTCCTTAATCCTGAGATGTTTTCTCTTCTGTTGGTGGTATATTAAGATCTAAATGGCATGAATCACCTAATTGCCAAAAGAAGATGACTGAGGGTAACTCGTCAGGAATTTCTTGTGTTTGTACATCTTGGAGAGGTCTGTTTGCAGCAGCGAAGTGAAACGAAATGAATGAGCTGCTGGAGGGGACACACACACACACACGCTAGATGGAGCGCTGGGTCGGGACCGTGCCGCCATCGCCATCCTCACGCCACCCTCTGCCTCGTGATTTGGTTTCGGTTCAGCTCTGGCAAACGGATTGCAAAAGATGTGGCCGTGGCAAACAAAATCAGCCCAGAATTAAAATTGCCTCGCCAGAGGAGGGGATGATAAATGTCCCTTCTGTGTACAGGCTGTAACGGTGGGGAATGAATGGAAGCGAATTCCTCCCAGGTCAAAAGTGCAGGGCGAGCTTTGGCTGTTGGCATTTGTTTTGTGTTTTTGTTTCTTAAATATGGATCTCTGCTTGGTGGCTGACGGAGCCAAGTGGAGCAACTGCTGCAAAGGGTTTTGCTGGTGGCCGGGCTGAGGAGTAGCACAAACAGGAAACGTGAGGTACAATGGGGACGCTTTGTGTGCGGAGGTCACACAACCCTTCGAATTCTTTTTCAGAATGGTAACGTGTGGGTTTATCACTTAATTCTTACTGGGGTGCTGTGTGGCAGAGTGGAAGAGAGCGCAGCAGTAGTTTCAGGCCGTGAAAAAGAACGGAAAATTGCCTTTAAGGAGAAGTGAGTTGGAGACACAGCATTCATATTGCCAGCATGGGCTTTAGGGAGCCAGGGTGAGTTTAGCTGAGATTGAGGGTTCAATGCCTGGTTTTTGTTCTGAATTGGTTCCAGGCTTGGCTTTGGTGAGGGGTCACGTTCTGGCCTCCCAAAAGTGTGGCAGTTTGCAGCTGAAATGAGTCGTGTTTTGGCACTGTCTGAGAACTGGTTTAGGTTAGAATCTGAAGATTTCAAATCCAGGCACCTTGTGCAATAATGAGCCCATTAGCTTTAAAAAAAAATAAATAATGAAATGTTGGGTTTGTAAATGACAATAATAATTTTTAAAAAAAGACAAACAAAACCAGAAATAAAAAAAAAACTTTTCTTGCCAGGACTACTGAAAACTTGTTAAAATCAAGCTTAATTCTTTTTAGTTATTTGGTTCCAGAAGCCAAGCTTGTAAGGAGACTCATGATAAAATTACCAGAATGCTTCCTTCTAGAAAGAAAAGCTCACAAAGCAGGCCTTTCTCCACTTTATGAAGTGACTTTAACACAAGCGTGGTTTCATAAGCAGCAGCCTCAGGAGGAGTTTTGCTTTTTCTGTGTGGATCATTCAAAATTAGGGTGAGTAACCCGGAAAGCCATGGGTTCTGTGTGTAGAGGAAGAAGAGGGAAACAAAAGCTGAACTGCCTCAGCCAGGTGGGAGGGCACAGCAGCGCTCCCCTCCCCGGCGCTGAATTATTTTTGTGAAGTGAGGTGTTCATTTTCAGCCCTTACTTTTCTTCCAATTCACATGTCAATTTGGAAGCCTAAAACAAATGAAATAAAAAAAAAAAAAAAAAAAAAAACCCAAATCAAAAAAACCCAACGGTTTTCTCTAATATCTGTGCTCAGATTACTGCTGCTGGCTTATTAAGGTAGTCAAAAGGAAAATACATGGTGGGTGCAGAAGACAGAAATTAATTCTAAAGTAAGTTGAAATGGATCCTGTTTGTGTGAGGGTTGTTTGTGACTCTTACTCCCTCATTTGTTTCCTTCATGCCTTTAAACCTACTTCCTCCAGCTGTCCTAAGCTTTTTACAATGAACTGAAACATCCTGGAATACTTGAATCAACATAAAACTTTCAAAAAAAAAAAAAAATCCCTTTTGCTGACCATCTCCTGACGGGAACTCCTGCTTACAGCTGACATGGGCTCTGTTCTGCTTGGAACTGCAGCTTCGATATTAATAATGCAGTGATGAACTGGAAGGGTCCAATGGATTAAACTGGGCGCTGCTGCCAGATTAGTTGTGTAACCTGGGTGTTTCTTAAATCTTCTGGTGGCTTGTGTGTGCTTAAAAAAAATAATATCTCAGATAAAATATGTCATTCTCAAGGAGAAAAATGTTGATTTGGAGTTTTAGTCCCTCTAAGCACACCCTTTGTTGTTGTATGTGTCAGATAGCGACAGAGACCTGCAGAGAACAAAACCAGTGCCTCTGGTTTAGATTATGCTGTGGAAGAACAACCTCCCTTCAGCTGCTGCAGCTCAGTCGGGGAGACTGTGAACCGAGCCCCAAGCCTCTGGACTGGTGTGTTAATGTGAGCTGACATCGGTGGTAGTTTAGTCCTGGCAACTGCTGAGGGGACACTGGATGTGTCCCAGGGTGGTAGCCTCTGGCCTGGGGGCTGGTGGAACAGCTGGAAGCAGTAACCTCCTGTATTGCCCCCCACTGTGAATTGCCGGACCTCGTGAGTCACTGCCTGAAATGGTGTGACTGGGAGTTCCACATACGGCCCCCAGCGCTGCCGAAAGTGGTGCACATCAGTCAGGGTGGTTTATCCAAAGCTGGAGCTGGGGCAACAAACAGCTCACGTGAAGCACCTCCATCTGTGCAGGATTAGCTACCTTGCTTCAACTTTTCAGCAGTCTGCAAAATATTGATGTCATATTAATATATTTAAGGTATGTTGAGCACCTAGGCCAGTCAAAGGGATTTGAACTTGCCCCAGGGAGCTGTGTGCCCCTCACACCAGGACACTGAGGAGTCAGGAAGATGGTCAGCCCACCCTTTGCTTCCTCTTGAGGGTTGATGGACTTTACCTTTTAGGTGCTGACGCCTTGTTTTCATTATCTGCTCTCGACTTCCTCATCACTGGTTCTGTGTCTCATAACTCTGCTGGGAGGTCACGTTGTGCTTTCTCCTCGTTTGCTCCCTTGGAGTTTCTGCCCATTTTTTTTTTTTTTTTTTTCAAATGTGTGTGTCTGCACAGCCTGAACTTTATACTTTTTATGTCACTGCTTCCTTGAACAGGCTGGAAATAATGATAGCGGTGCAAGGCGATCTCTAATTGGAGACGTTGGAGCCAATCATCACTACTAGTGTCAATTTGAATAGATGCTGTGATTTATTCTTCAGAAATAATAAGTGGGTGGCTGGGGAAGGGCACGGAGAGAATGCTGACAGATTATTTTTGTCTTCTGTCAGCACCAGAGTATTAACTTGGATTCTTCCAATTGTGCCTTTCCCTGACACGAGTCTGTTTGCTCCTATAGAAAGTAGCGTGGGCACAGCCTTACAAAACGTCTGCTTTTCATGTTCCTCCTCAAAATCACAACGTGGCCCCTGTTAGTGCATGAAGTGGTACCACGTGCCTGCTCCCTCGGTGGTTCTTGTTCAGTCATAGTCAGAGCTTGTGGCTCACGGTTTGGAATTTCCATCAACTCTGTGCTGTGGGGCAAGCCTTGACTGAAGTGGGAATAGAAACTCGCTAACAGACACGTGATTGTAAAATTAATACAGCGCTTGAAATGCTGTGGCTGTAGGCTAAAACTAGCCCTGACTGCCTGAGGGCTGTTTGTGTCACTTGAGGATGCTCTAGGTACGGGATCCTTCTTCGTTTTGAGCCCTGTTTTAGAGGCGGTGCTGCATACCAGACGTTGCAGAAAATCACGAGACGTTTTTAATCTTGTAAGGCAGACAGACAAACGAGATGGACACATTTACCAGCCACCTCCAGAGCGAGCTTTTCCCTCTTAATCACAGAACGGTTTTCTTTGCGGGTAGTTGTCCACTGCTCTTGAAGATAAAAAAGATGCTGTGTCGTGGTATTACTGTCTGGAGAGGTGTAATGACTTCATAGATAAGTATGAGATGAGTCGCAGCCTGGGGCAACGCTTGCAGGATGTTTCCCATGAGAAGCAAGCTTTTGTTTTTTTCCAATTTATCTTAATCAAATATAGCATGACATGTTTCCCCACTGTGGAAGGGCTGAGTCTTGAACCCAGTATGAAAAGCAGTGTATCCATGGAGGAAAACAGATTTTTTTTCAGTGTGTTAAGTTCAGCAATGAGTTCAGTGTAATGTATTCCTTGCTGGCAGGCATATCGCTTTTCTTTGTGAAATGTTTCTAAATTAGAGCCAGTCTAAAATTATATCTTCCCCAAAAAAGCAAAGGTTAAAATTAGATGTAGTTGTCCTTGTGCTCATATCACTTCAGCAGGATGGTTCTGCGAAGGGGCATGTGAGAAACCAACGCTCGACGTGGAGTTTGTTTCTAGTTTTAATTGTGTTCATACTCTGGGTCCACGGAATGATTAATAATGGGAAAACACAATTTATTTCTAATTGGACATTCAGTCATTTTTCCTTATGGGAGAGACTTTCCTGTTGTAAGAATTACATATATCACCGTGGTTTTGAAGGATTTTAACTTCTTGATTTATTTATTTTTTCTTTTTTTAACATGTGCCAGCCGTCTCTTTCTACTTGCACTGATGAATTTCCAAGCATAATTTATAGATAAAAAAGATTATACTCTCTAGAAACTTCATGATACAGCATTTAAAGTAACTTAGTTCTAAGGATTAGCAGTGTCTGTTCTAACTTGGGGGCCTTTAGTCACTGAACTAAAGCTCCTCTGAAGGCTTGCGAGTTCAAGAGTTCGAGGTTACCTTCCATGAGACATCAGGGTTGTGCAGATAGGGATTTCCAAACTCCCCGAAATTACTATTGCTAAAAAACAGATTTATGTTGAGTTGATCTTGATGACCAGATCTTGTCTTGTTTGATTTGTAAATTGTACAGATATTTCGAACAAATGACATTCCAGCCTAACCACAGGCTCCTTCTGGTCGTCAGTAGTGGCGAGCAAATGTTTCTCACCCGAGTCAGCAGAATGTTTCTCAATTTCTTCTCTGTTAGTCCTTGGTAGTGCCTCCTGCAATTTAAAAGGGGGGGGGGGGAAAA
>VXBJ01000867.1:222548-259778 GCA_013400055.1 Nycticryphes semicollaris
GGCGTAAAATCATTGGAAGAGGATGAGGGAAAGACAGTTGGTTTTCAGGATCTTACATGCCTTGAATTTCAGCACTTTTCCTGGTTTTGGCAAGCGGCGTATCTGGTAAATCGCCTCGGTTTAGTATTTGTTACCTGGTATGAAGCAGTTTTGCAAATGCCCTTTTCAAAGGTAGCGCTGCAGCTGGGAGTCCAAGAGGAGGGGATATCTTAGAGGTTCTCCTGAAGTGTTGAAATAAATGGAGCTATTGCAGAGAGGCAAAACACTCTTTTCTGCAGCCGCTTGCGGAGAAGGAGGAGGAGAGGGCGGAGGAGGTATTATTTGTGAAGGAGATTAAAAAATTGTATGAGAATTAATCCTTCTGGCACAGGGAGGAGCAGGGAGAAAATATCTGAGTGTGTATTGAGTGGGATTTTCCCCAGGTAGCACCTAAGCTGGTTCCCTGTTCCATTGAGTTGAATTGCTAAATAGAAGGCAAAATGGCACCTCTCTTATGAAACACCCGGCGACCCTCCCACTCTCTCCCCCCCTCCAACATTGCAACCGTGGCCCTGTTGAGCCAACCATTGTTTTGAGGTGCTTGGTAACCACGGCTTTGTGAAAGTATTATGCTCTGTGTGAGCATGGAGAGCTGAGCTAGAAGAAAAGCAGATGTCGGAGATGTTGCGTTGGAGCTCGCCGAGCCGGGAGAGGTTCTCCGTTGGACTCTCAGGACAGCTGGGTTCTGCTGCCAGAGGAGGACACAGGATTGTTCTGCTTTCTTCTGGCTCGCTCTCAGTTCCAGTGCTCCACACTTCATCACTCTGAGCCGTTTATGCTTTATTTCTTATTCCAGTTAAAATGTGGCTTCTGTGGGTTCCATAACTCCAACTTTTTTCCATTATAGAATTGTTTACGTTACAGTGGAAGAATTGTGCTCAATTGGCGTAGCCTTCAGGTGGCTCCTTGGCCGTTCCGTTTACAGCTGCTTTGTGAAATTCCTTTTTATATTATTTTTTTTTCCATTGGCTACTTATAAAATTTTTCCTTTTGTAGACACTTGTTGAGAGTGGGAGAGCAGCCTTAACAGGGGGCAATGCTTGAGACCACTAAGCTGTTTCAAGGATGGCGATTCTGTTGAGAGGAGGTGCTCGTGGCAAGAAGGTCCTCCTGTTAGGCATTTCGTCATCACTTGCTCTCCTGAGATTGTACATTCTTTTCTACACACCTTGTGTGCAGTTTAGGAAGAAATGCTGGAAATTCCATCACTGAAACCTTGCAAGGGCTTGGGGGCCTCACTATAGTAGCGAGTAAATTTGTCTCTTACTATTATAAAACTGAAACTAACAGTCTCCCATCACAGCTGGCTGTAGTTACACTACTGTGGCATGATTTCCAAATTTTGTGAGGCTGAAAACAGTACTTCTTGATTCACACACCGTATCTCACTGCCTTGGCAGCCACCTTACCCTTACTCTCAAGGGAACATAGGAAATGGTCATTTACAACTCAACTACGTGGGGATTTCCTCCATGCAAAGTTGCTCTTCAAGAGAATTTTATTGCAAACTTCTGCAGGTGAAAGCCATTAATTCAAGGAAGATGCCTTGAGACCTTTTTTTGTCCCAAGGTAGCTGTCAGTCTGGGGAGGGGCAAGCAGGGGACAGGATTGAATTCCTTGAGTTTCAGAGTACAGTAGAGAAAGAGGTTCCCAGGTTTGCCATAGAAGATTTCAGGAAAGTTTCAACTCTCACTTTGCTTCTGTCCTCATTGAGTCAAATAGAGATGTTATGTGTTTACATGTGAAGCTGCTGGGGACAGGGATGATCTTGCCACAAGACCTAAAAAGGAGCTCGTTGCCATCGGGGCCTATAGAAATGTCAATAGTATACATTATTAGTCATTGGTTCAATCATCGATTCTTTATTCTCCCTTCCAGATCAAAATCACTCTTGTGTATCAATTTCTGGATCCTCTCTCTTTCAATTTGACCTCGATGAACCTTTTTTTCTAAGTTTTTTTTGGAGGGAGACTGTGCCTCATTTATCATCTCAGCAGGCTGCATCTGTGTATTCATATAATCCAAAGTACACCAGAGCACTTGGAGTTAGTCTCCCGTGAAGTAACAAGGAATAAGTAAAATGCTTTGATTGGTATCAGAGCAGCCTGTCTTTTACCAATTCCATACCAGAAGAATGGTTTTATTTTGAATTGTTTACATGTGGCAACAGCAGCCACAGCTGTCATATGGAAAAATATAACTGGTTTGTTGGAGTTTTTTTTCAATATTCTTATTTCACTGCCTTTAAAAAAAGGCAGTATCAAGGTAATTGTTTAAGTCCAGTGCTCTGCACCTGAAATTGATGTGGGTGAACCCAACTAAAATCTTCTTCACAGCAAAACGCCACTGGAGCTTCGCTTCTTGTGGGAGACCTGCTGTGGGATTTCAGCCTTTAATGTGCTAATGAAGCCTGCAGGGTCCTGCGAATCAATCTCTGCTCCTGCATTTCAAAGTGAGCTGTGGAAGCCTCGTGCAGGGGAATGGCAGTGCTGGGGTCTATCACACTTTCACTCCCTATTCCATGATAAATTTAGCTTTGGTTTGGGTGGGGGTATCAGCCTCCCTTATTGCTCTAATAAAATACAACTCATTTAAAGAAAAACATGTTAGAAGAAAATTATTGATAATATGTTCCCCACACGTTGTCAAATCCCATCAAATAATTAATAGCAGAAGTTAATATTTGTGTAATTTGTTCTGCACATAAGGAAAACTTTAAAATTTATTTAAATCTGTGATTTTATGGAAAGACCTTAGTTTAGCTCAGTACTTTTTAATTTTTCTTCTTCCCTGGGCAATGTTTCCCTGACCTTTTGCTAAGTTAATTTATTTTTTTTTTTCTACAACATCTAGTGTACAGGCCACAGACAATTTGAATTGCTTCTCATTCTTTTGTACTAAAATAATGGCTATTCTTTCAGGGTTTTTTAAGTATGTAGCAGTTCAACTCTGGAATACATTTTTATGCTTGTTTTATTGGGAGGTCTGTCCAAAAAAAGAAAACTCTTTTAATGTAATATGGAGTCCAGAAGTAACTCAATTATATGGCATTTATATAACATTTAGGTTTTGAATTGTATTTTGAAGCATTTTAAGCAAACAGCAGTAAGGTCACTTTCTTGTATATATAGAAAAACTGATGCAAATTAAGCAACTGATTTTTGGAGAAAATTTCAAAAGTCAAGAAGGTCTGCTGTAAGATGTTGTAAAGTCCCAGTCATTTAAAAAAAAATATAACATAGAATTTAAACTTCTCCATCCTTTAAAAGCAACAGTAGGGAAAGCACCTGCTGAAATAAAGCTGTAGGCCATAAATACTTTAAGGAGAACATTTTAACGTCTTGATAATTTTCCCATTTTATAAGAAGTAAGGATTCTTACTTCTCCTTGGCAGCCTCATAGTACTGTACAACAGCATGGCAAGAGCTGAAAGGCTCCTTAATTAACACCTCAACCTTACACTTCAGATGGTCTAAAAAAAAAAATACCAAAACAGCAAACAATGTTTTACATATATAACATTATTAATGGTCAAAGTGGGAAACAGTAAGTTTTAGCCTAAACTCCATCAGGGACAAACGTGGGGTTTTAATTTTAACTTTTATTACAACTAACGTAATCCGCATTTGAAATTACTTGTGTTTTTTCAGGGTCCACACATAGCATCAGTTACTCTCGCCGCGTATGAATGTAACTCAGTTAATTTTCCTGAGCCTCCGTACCCAGATCAAATTATCTGCCCTGATGAGGGGACGACTGAAGGATCCATCTCTCTATGGGCCATCATCTCAAAAGTCAGGCTGGAGGCCTGCATGTGGGTAAGGCTTGCTTTATAAAACCTAAGTGAATTTAATTTATGCACTTAATTTCTGTATGCCTAGCAATACACAAAAAATCCTGAAATTAGCAAAATAATGATGGTCTACACTGCCAAGAGTACCATGTGTATCCACAATGGGAATAGATGCTTTCCTGATCAACCTTCTAGCCCTGGATAATTTTATGACCTTTAAAGAGAAGTAATAGGATATTACTGGGCTATCTTTTATCAGCTACTGTTAAATACTTTTCTAAATGCTACCAGAACACATTTATGTTCTTCAAAGCTGTTGATGTAAACGGTAAGTTTGGGAAGGGGTACCTGCATCCCAAATGATCTTGCAGCTGATCAACAGATTGGATTAAATGAGAAAGTGGTATTTCATGCTTCTGTGCACTTTATTTCTGTTTCTCTGCCTGTTTCCATCACAGCAAACTTTTCACCTAAAGGCTAACCTGCTTTTCCTGTTCTAAGTGAACCAGGGTCTTAGGAAACGCTGTCATTGGAACTTCCTTTCCATTTTCCTTCTTTTTTTTTTTTTTTTTTCCCTCTGCAATTTTTTATAGAAGTTTGATTTTTTTATAGAAGTTTGATTTTTGGAAGATTTTGGTCAGTTAAGATGTTTTATTCGTTAAGTGTAGATTTTGAATTGTAGTTACACAGATGCATCTACTGTAAACTGCATGCCAAATTAACTTTATTTTACTACTGACTTCCTGTTCTAGCTGATGATTTAATTATTAAATTCTTGGTTGTCCAATTCAAATTGAGAGGAAATTCTGAAAATGCATGGTATCTGTTGTCTGCCCTTGCATTCCTTCTAATGATATGAAAGGATATATTAAGGCAACTTTGGTCACTACAACTTTTAAAATTATCAGCAGCTGCATTACTTAGAAAAATTATGTGTAGCAGTTACCAAAGTCAAAACACTAACAGAGAAAGTGGGCTTAAAGCCCTCTGGAGAAGCAAAGTACATCTTCAATTTCACTCTTTCCATTGAGGGTACAGAATTGCCCGAATACTTGGCAAATAGCTAAACATACAAGTGCTTAATAAGACCATAAATATAAGATTTCTTTTTATTTTCTTCCTCATCCCCCTCTGCTTAAGTTTGTTTAGTGGAGACTGGAGTAATAAAAATGGCATTTACAATTACGTTTCTAGGGTTGCAAAATAAAAATGTAGCTCAGGGTAAACACACGTTGCTTAATCTTCAGCATGTAAAATAACTGAGCGATGATGAGAATTAAGTAGTTTGGAAATGAGTTAACAGGGTTGCAAGCACTGAAAGCCTGTGTCCTTACGAGCAGCCACCGGGGAGAACAAATGGTACCTTCAGTCTCTCGTTTGAGCTCCATTTCTAGGTTGAGGCTGAGAAAAAAGACAAGGGAATAGGACAGAGCCGGGACGTTTTTATCCCACTCTTTCCCCCCCCTCCCCCTTTTTTTCCTCCTTTCTTCTCGCCTTCAAATCCACTGTCAGCTACCTTTTCACTGAACTCTGTCTCCACTGGATTCCCCCTTGGGAGCATCCTCTGTCTACCAGTGGTGTCTAGTGCAATGTTATGCTTTCTTGGAATGTTTCATGAGTACATAAACATTGCTTGCTAATTTCCTGTAAGCCAAATCAAGTTGGCAATTGCTGCTGCTTCTTCCAGTATGTTTCTTTTGTCTTAATTCCAACTCGCTTTTTATGGAAGCTGTGGAAGAAGCTTACTTTTGAATCTGTCACTCTTAGACCAAATGTGAATTTAACAGGAAAGTAACAGTGACTTTTTGCAAATTAAAGGCTTAATTAAAAAAAAATGAATTTAATTTTCTGCTTTTAAACTGAAATCAGGGATATTAAGTTTAATTCCTCATCCAGGTATGATTTAATGAGCTCACACAAAATTTTTCTCCTCTTTTTTTTTTTTTTTTTTTAAATGGACCCAGCAACTTCTAATTAGATCTACTATCTAGAAGTTATACTAACTACTGAATAAATGCAAAAGAAAAGGAATTACTGGATGTATACAGATGTGCTCCCAGTGCAGCACGTGGAGCCCTGTGAAGAATTAGGTATAACACTACCAACAGCCTGTTTCCTCTAGACTTGTAAAGTGAAATTATGTAGAACGGCTCCAGAGTGAAATCTGGCCAATCTCCTTGGGTATTTGGAGGGAGACAGGAGGGTGGCAGCAACAGAAGTTTTCATGTGAAATGTTGAAAGCAGGCCGGTCCCAGCGGGGACTTTGCAGACCTCCAACTATAAAGCTTCCCAGACTAAGTATCCTGCAAGGTTTGAATGCAGGAATTTATCTGCACGAGGGATTTGATTCAGATCACAAAAACATCAGCAGCCGTTTCAGCCAACTTAAACCAGGTACAGGGTTTTTTTTTCCAGAGATGAAAATCATTACTAGTCCCCTGTATGTCAGCAATAGCCATTTTTGCTGATAATGAGTGTTACGAGGATTAAATATCACTGTACCTAAGGAATTACTAGGTGAAATGAAAATGATGCTGCTTTGTTGGGTTTTTTTTCCCAATCGCTATAAAAGTTGGCTCCACCAGTCCTGGCCTGCAGAAGGACTCTCAGAAACAATCTGCTAGGTGTATGCCAGTTTTCACAGCCTTCCATCCCGCTGGGACAAGGAATTCAATAGTGCCCTACATTTTTAATGTGTTGCAGCCTTCTTTTTTTTTTTCTTTTTTTTTACAAGAAATAAGGGGAAAGAATAAAAATGTTTAATTGCTCGGGATTAGCAAAACAGGCAGCCTGAGTCCTGACCAGGATGAAATGTGTTTAAAGGACTCTTTCTAGTGAAGCAATTTCCCAGTTTCCTTTTTTGAATGTATTTGTGTAAAAGAATTTTGATTAGCATTTGCCTTTCCAATTTGTTGTTAGTCCAAGGAATCTCCACGTAAAACTGGCATTTGAAGCTGAAGGATGAAAACGAACCACTAATGTTACAAAAAGCAGTTAAATAGTTACTGGTTTGAATCCCTTAATTGCTTCTCTTTGGGGTTTTTTTTTGTTTGGTTTTTTTTTTTTTTAATGCACTTAAGGAACCGATCTCCAGCAAACATGAAATCATATGATTTTTATTGCGCTTCTGAAATGTTTTGTAATAACGAGCATGTGACTTAGCCAATTTGAAGAAAGTTCACGTCCAGTCCACGCATGCGGACCTTGTCTTGGGTTAACAGAGAGAAGCCAAAGCAAATTGGCAGAGCCTGGAGGAGCAATGTGACTTCTCATTCTTACATCACCCTGAGAACACAACCTCCAGTTAATTTTTCTGAAACTTCGTTGCTACTGTTTTCAGGCTTATCTCCCCTCCTGCCAGAAATAGGCAGTTTAATGAAGTTCAGCTTGTTGCACTCCCTTAATTTTTTTTCTTCTGTGGAAAACAAGGGCATAAACGTATGAGGCTGTGCGCTTTGTGTGCTTAAACAGAGAATTTAACAGTTTGGGTAACTGCAGAGAGCGGTGGCATTTAAAACCTCAACCTGTTGATTTGGAATATCCACAGCAGCTGGAATTCTCCCTTGCTCACAGCTGCATATAGAGCAGGAACAAAGGAAATTGAAAAGCTTTCACGTCGCTTCAAAGGAATAGAAAAGCATTTGTTACTCACTGCTGACCCTAAGAGAGAAAAGCCATCTGCCTGTACCTACGTTTTAGCACTTTTCCAGTGCGGTGCCCAACTACCTGTCCTGTATTTAATCCATTCTGAGTTCAGCCCGAGTCCCCGTTTCATTAGTCTCTCTTTATCCCTGTGTTCAGTCCTAGCTGCCTCTCTCTGCTTTTCTTTTTTGCTTTGAGTTAACCTAAAGTTGCATTTACCCACCAGACCGAAATGAGTCATTTGATGTCCTGAGAAAACAAATATAATTTTCCTGTGGTGAGAAGGGAACCATGCTTTCATCTCGAGTTCTCGTGGCTTTTGTTCATTCCGCCTTAAGGAGAGAGAAAACTCGAGAGCGGGCTCTGCTTAACCTTATTTTCCTTGCTCTTTGCTGTAGTAAAACTCCAGCCTGTTTTCTAATAAACACTTGCAGAAAGTCTCATGACTCAAAGAAGTCAACTACGTGACGGGACCGGGGAGGAGTTCCCAAATTCTTCTGAAGGCCGCCCAGGAGCAAAGGCTGTCACATGCCGGCAAATGTGTCTGGCATCGTGCGGTGGGGTGAGATGGCAGCTCCCTGCTGAGTCAGGGGTGGTGGTGGAGAGCGGGACCCCCCGCCTGGCTGCCTCCCCAGCAGCTGGCCACCGGCTGTGGAGCTCCGCTGGAGCTGGGCAACATGCCCCAGAGATGCATGGATCATGTCGTTTTGACCTTGTGGATCACAGCTGGGGAGCCACTGACTTGCAGCACGATAGCCTGGGCTGGGAGAAGCTGAATTTTGTTGGAAGAGGAAAGGGAAAAAGCAGGGTTTTGAAGGAATAGCAGGAGAAATTTGACCTGGTGGATAAAAGGAGACTTCTCAAGGCAACTGGTCTCCTCAGTTCTAATAATCTGAAATGTCTACGGGACTGTGCATATCACATGTTTCCTATTTAAGAATAAACATGAAAATAAATCAGAATTATTCTTTTCCCAGGGTGCTGGCACAGCCATTGGAGAGCTGCCTCCATATTTTATGGCAAGGGCAGCCCGACTCTCTGGTGCTGAACCTGATGATGAAGAGTACCAGGAATTTGAGGAGATGCTGGAACATGCACAGACTGCACAAGTAAGAACAGTGCAAAACAACAGAATTAATAAAATATAGAGCAATTTGATGGAGTAAATAACCATACAGATGAAATGGGAATGGGCCAAAAATCAGTTGGTGTGAGTTCACAAGGGACTTCCCGGGGATGGAAAAAGATCCTCCACCTGGTAGAGATACCTCTGGTCAGGAGAAAGTGGGCTCACAAAGCAGTGACAGAGGAGGTGCTATTCCAGTTGTTAGAGCTGCAGTTAAAGCCTCCCTGGGCCAGGAGATGATTATCAGGCAGCTCATCCCCTTCAGATGACATTTGCCTGCCTTGCCACTAACACCCCCAGGGGCCAGTGCATGACCCATTCATCAGCCTGAGGAAACATATTTTTCCTGATGTGAAAATGTAACCAAACTGCTCTGAATCCCTTTCTGTTGCTCTTGTCATTTATTTTCTTGATGGATTAAATAGTGCTTGTGTTACAGCATAGTTTGCAGCTGATGCTGTACATCAGTCAGATATCACAGTAGATAATTTTTCATTCAGGTCAGGAGTTTGCATCCTGTTCACGAGTTATTGATAGTGTTTTAGAAAAAAACTGAACAGTTTTTCCTCACACTCCTTGCCACTGAATTTCTTTTCTGTATTTTTCCTTCTTATCCTGTTTTGTCTGCCACAGGACATGAGACTGCTATTAAAAAACCAGCAGATGCTATTTACCATGCACCATGTTCTGCCAGGGTATTTACTTCATATAAATATATGCTTTTACGTTTTTTCTCCTCTTCAAAAATGAATGAGGCTTTTCCATGAAAGAAAGTGGTTTGTCTGGAAATACTGAGTGCAATCTAGTAATTCTAACAGTAAACCCTGTGTTTCATGAGAGCTTTCCCCTACTAGAAAGTTCCAAAGGGTTTTCTGCTATTGTAAATAGTTAATTTTACTATTTCTTTAAAGATGCAGTGGGGGGAGAGGGGGAAATCTGCTTTGTTCTTTACCTTTAGTGTTTGCTTTGCAAAGTAACCCCTAACTGTATAAAAATCATGTTGGGGTAAAAAAGAAGAAACCACAACAACAAAAAGCCCCAACAAATGAAAGCAGTGGAATAGATGACTGGAGACCTGAAAGGCTATCTGTGTTTACTGACGCTATCCCAGGAAATTATACGTGTGTACAGTTGTGGGAGCAGCCAGGATTGCTTTCCAGAACGCACAGTAAGATTCTTGGGAAGAAAATTTTTGCTAGAGAGCATTTTGTCAGGACAGGCCAAATAGCTATAGCTAGCTGTGTGTATTGACTGCCCTTAGCAAGCGAATGGCCTTGTGTAACTAATGAAGAAAAATTGTAGTGTTATTTACCAGTGCTTTGATTTTATTTTCTTGGCAATCGAATTTGCATTGAAGCATGTATTGTCTTGTGGATAGATGGCCAGGAAAAAAGCAAAAATCTTTTTAAACTCCACTTGTGGTTTGGTTTCTGCAAAACTCTTTTTACATGAGGCTTTGACAATTTGATTAAATTGTATTGCACTCATAAAACTGACAGTTCGGTTTTTTTCCATTTGCTAATGTGACTTCCTTTTGCTTTTGGCTTCAGTCATGTTTTTTGCTAGATGTCTGTGGGAGACAGGCCTGCCTTTTCCTATGACCTTGAGTAAATCCCAGTCTTCAGTATGGTTTATCGCTATTTGTTCTCTAATTGCTGTTCAAGAGCAGTTACAATGTCTATTTTTAAATTGCTCAATAACAATTTTTTATTACCTACATCAGCTTCTCCCACTCGCCCAAGCTGAAGCCTTAAGCTTAAGAAAACACAGGGGATGTGACAAGTGTCTTATGCCATGGAGGCTACTACCAAAGCTTGATGTCAACTGACAGGAGCCTTCTTTCGGTGGAAAGGTCTCGCTTCAGCCTGCCTTTTTGAAAAGCATGAGAACGGGTGTGTTAGATTTGGAAGAGCAGCTTCCCCCTCAACTATTGCTCAGCTGCTCTGTGCCCACGAGGCAAAGCCAAATGGCTTGACGTTTTTGCCTGCCTGTGTGTTGTTTAGAAAGCTGGTGGCTGCTATTTCTCAAAAACAATGGTAACTGGGAGAACCAGATGAGGATCTTCTATGGTGAGAACAGACCATGAATCCAGCCTGAAGGGTCTGTGAAGGGGGAATGTGCTTGCCAGCTTGGCACTTCAGAAAGCAACCAGGAAAGGAACCTAAAAGGATTAAACAGCACGAAGGGTTAGTGCCCTGTTCAAAGTTACACAGAGGAAAATACTATTTACTTTAAAGAGTCTATTGATGGATTTTTCTGTCATAAATCTCAGATCTAAGTGACCTGCCTCCTTGAGCTAGGTTTTGAGAAAGCTCATTAGCCTGTGGATGATGTGTAAGGTCTGCCTTGTACTTTCCATTAGCAGACTTCAGAAAAAGCCCCTCATTTTAAAGGCACACTCCCTTCCCTCTGCGCGTCCCCGTGTGCGCACACCAGCCACTTGGTCCCGGTTACACAAAGGGAGCGTCAGAGCTGCTCTTGTCCAAATGGAGCGACTTTGCCCCGGAGAAGGAGTGTGGTTTACAAGCAAGGCTTGGGTTTTTGTTTTGTTTTGTTTTTTTTTCTTTTTTCCTCAGAGCTCCACACAATGCAGCGCCCAGCATGCTATAGGAACAGAGCGACCCGTGCCGATTTGTTAACACTTAAGGCGGTATTTAAAAATTACAAATATTTGAAATCTCAGTTGCTGTTTAACTCCTTGCCAGTCGAATACCAGAGCAAAGGAGTTTTTGATCAGAGCTCCCCTTTTAGCCACAGGGAGTATCTCCAGTGCAGCAGTTCAAACCAACCTCTCAATTAGGGGAAGCGAATCTATTACTTAGTGCTGGGGCAGCACATTGCTCCCGCTATATTATTACCATACTTTTGTACAGTTTCATGTCTACACACACATGTGCAGGGACTCTGCCGCCGGTTTGATAGTTGCTGATTGTTAAGTATTCTTATCTTTTCTCTGTTGTGCTCAAACTCTTAAAGCTGAGGGAGTTTTCTGGTGAAAATGAAGCTTTTAATGCCAGCTCCCCTCAAGGTACTTAGCAATAATGCGTGGGCCCTTGCTGTATCACGGTACTCCTTGCTGAGAGGAGAAAGTACTAATATCTTTGCTGTATATCTAATCCTTAATGACTCTAAGTGTTTGGATTCATTAAGTAGCATATTTTTAAGAACTAATGATTTACACATCGGGCTTTGCTTCTGTGCAGCGTTGCTGCAGCCAAATTTCCATGTAGAAATATTTCCTAGTTGCCTATGTTACTATCGGCCGCTGCTGTTTGTTTACTTTCCAAACTGTGGCCTGCCTCCGAAAGAACACAGACTCGAAAAAAGGGTTAAATCCGTAGAAATGCTGAGATGCAGCAGGACTGGTTTGTAAATGATTGAGTGCCATCTGCGCAGTGAGTGTCAGTTGTTGCTGGGACCTGTTTTTGACTCCACTGAACCTTTACTGGTTGTGGTTTGTCTGGCCATCACATGACTTCTCTGAAAATTCCCCCTCCCCTCCATTTCCAGTAAACTGTTTGAACAGGAGTGACTCAGACTGAAACCAGCTTCCCTGTAACCACAGGGCTTGTTAAAGAATTTGTCAACGTGGACTCAAGAGGGTTTGTATTAAACTGAGCTGCAACTGCTGGGGTTCGCCTTGCATCAGGAGTTCCACCCAACGACTTCCTGCTCCGAGAGCCGGCTTCTTGCCTGCAAGGAGTTAAACTGATGAACTTTGGTGATAGCGACACTAGATGCAGATTAAACCCATCTTTCCAGCGTTTCCGAGGGCTCCGGTGCCTTGAGCTGGGTTGCTTTTCCCCATCTCCGTGTGGGGTTTCTCTTTGCAGAAGCAGAACAAAGTGCTCTACCACACCCAGCCACGGTTACTCGGAGAACCCAGCGCTGTGTTCTGACACGACACCGTGACTTAATTCAGATGGAATGACTGGGTTCAACTAATAAGCTAAGCGTTACTTAATTAGCAGCGCAAAAGAAGATGGCCAAATTAAAAATGGATCTCTCCCATGATTAAACTAACAGCTAGTGTCTGATAAGTTCCTGCTTGAAAAGGATTCCCTGGCTGCTGGCTTGCTTAATGAAAAGGTCTTATGGATATTTGGTACAAGAAAAAAGAAGTTAAAGCAGACCACAAGCAGATTTTTATAAATCAGTTGTTATAAAAATGGAAGTGGTCGAGTCACATACAATAACTGGAAAACCTTCACTTCTTTTTTTTTTTTTTTTTTTTGTTTTCCCAGAAATGACTCGTTTAAACCCGACATCAAATTCCGTTCATAATTCCTCTTGCTCGGTCTTCCAGTTGCTCCTTTCCTCATCGGCTTCCTCTCTTTATTAATTGTGCCGGACGAGAAGGAGATCGCTGGGCTTTGGTCTGGGCTGCCTGATGGGTGGCCAGCAGGAGGCTTGTCTTCACACACTGCATTCCTCAAGTTTGATGCCTGCGTTTGTTAATAGGCGTAGGGGAGGTATCTTACTTCTTTTTATCTTGGCCCTTAATTAAATGGAAATTCAAACCTAATCAAACCTTGAAGCTTCGCTTGAGAAACTTCGTGTGGAGCTTGAGAGGGAGATGGCGAAGGGATTGTGAAGTGTGGCCATGTGTTTTCCCAGACAATATAATCAGCAGCGAATACAGCAAGCATCGGCTTAGTTCTAAGTTCTTCTCCCAAATCAGAGAGTAGAAATGAGCTTTGGAATGAGTCAATGGCAGTTTTAAATAAAGGGAACTTGTTAGGGAGGGCTTGCTGAGCAAAGAGGGAGCAAAGAGTTAATGCAGGCAGAGGGTAGACAATGAGAGCTGTGAGTAACAAAGGTGTGAGCCACCTCCTCCCTGGGTTTTCTCTGGACACTGGCGGGGAAGGGGGGGGCAGTCTTGTGCCTGCATTGTTCTATTCATTTGCACACCTGCTTACAGATAAGGAAAAAACCAGCAGTGGGCATTACATTACATTTACTAATGATAATCTAGAGATGACTTTTTCACATTCTTCTCTGAACAGCTCATTGTGATAACTCCCCAGAACCTGCTTTCCCGGCCCTCTCTCATTTTAATGTTTAGTGTGTAAGTACGTGAATCAGAAACTATCAAGCCACCCAGGAAATCAGGATCAACTTGCAATGTTTTCATTCAATATTGGGATATTAGTTCAGAGGATTATATTTTATTTTTTTTTCAGTAACAAATTTCTCACTTTACAAGAGAAAAGAACCTTTTCAGAAGGAATGTCACCAAGTTTACTGGAAATCTCCCAAGCTGCACTTGCAGTGTAGCTGTGGAGAAGCGGTCAGTTGAACTCTGCGTGCTTGGTGTGTGTGTGTGTGCTGGGGATGCTCCACACAAGCTTCTAAAGGAACAACTTGGTCCTAAATATTTGCTATTTCACTCCCTAGTATTCTGAGAAAAACCAATAAATGATCAAAAGTTGGGGTCGGATAAGCTGCTTCAAAAAACGGAGGGTTGTTTTTTTCAGGGAGAGCCTTCGATAACAATAGACCTTAATTGTGGTATCATAATCAAGTTGATGGCTACTTTTTTTTTCACCCCTGCTCCAGACACTGTTTAAATATCTGTGCTGTGCAAGAGTCTGGTATGCAGAGCACTTCTGTCTGGGAACCTCTGCCCCTTCCCGGGGAGAACAAGCGAGAGGTACGCACAGCACTGCACATCTGCTGGTGGGGCTGAGCAGGAAGGCTCCTGTGTGCAAAAGGGTTTGTCAGCTGTGTAAGAAATGGCTCACTTTTATCCTACAAGTGGGTTTTCTGTGCCTGGGTTTTCTTCCTTAACTTATTTCCAAGTTCTCTGTTCAGGAGTAATGTATTATGGTTTGGGGGTTTTCTTTTGTTTTTCAGTGCTGGTGACTTTGGCTCTGTTTTGTCAGGGATTTAAAATGTCAAACTAGTTGTCTGGTTCCTTTCTTGATGACGGTGGCCAAAGCAAAGCAATAACTTGTTTCATTCCAGCAATCACGAGCTCTTCCTTACAGTGCCTGAATCTTAAACCACCCAAAAAATAGGACTTAAAATTTGTAAAGGGTGAAAAAAAATTGATGCCACCCACTTGATTGCTCATCACGCCATTATAACTAGATCAGCAGACCTGTGGCCGCAGTAACTAATTGCAGTTGTAGCTTTGAGATAAACGAGCACTCGCTGTGCAGCTGCAGTGGTATTTTAGGCAGCTGGCACGTTGGTGGAGGCACTGCCAGCGCACCCTTTCAACTGTAGAAGCAAAGGCTGCAGAGGTCAATGGCTGATGTGTGGGAACCAGGGTGATAGGATGTTCTTTTACTTCATTCTTCTCTCTGTAGGTGGCTGCTGGTATCTCATTAGGGAATTGCAGAAAAAAAAAATCATCTTGAAAAGGGACCTGAGGCAGTTTCTAGTCCACCATTTTGCTCAGAGCAGTGTAATCTGTGAGATCAGCTCAGGTTCCTCAGGGCATTGTCAAGTCTGGTCTTGAAGCCTTCCCAGACCAGAGACTGCACAACCCCTCTGGGTAACTTTCACCAAGGCTGGACTGTCCTAATTGCCTTCTGCTTCCCTGATGTGCAACTCTCTTCCATGAAACAGGCTGCTGGATCTGCTGACCACCACATCTCCTACCAGAACTGAATAGGAAGTAGTTCTGGAGCAAGCAAACCAATATTAAATTTTATTTCACGCTTTTGTGCACCCCTGTAAAATTTCCAAGGGGACAAGTTGCTTCACGCTTCCGCACAGACCCGAGCTGAGGAGTAGAGTGTGGAGGTGGCAGGGGATGTGGCTAAAAGGGCTACTGTTCTCCGGGACAGATCTGTTATCAGACTGAAAGGACGTGCTCCTTCCTCTTCCTTCAAACTGTTTCCTTTAATTGTGTCGTATTCTTTACAAAATTTCTTTTTATTTTTGCCACGTGAAGCAGAAGAACTTTTTTTGTGGAAGTCAGAGAGCTTCAGTTCTAGCTGTGGAAAATGCTGGCATGAAGTCTGAGAGGGAGCTCTACAACGTGTTCATTTTGGTTTATCGCTTCCGAACCTGAGCACCTCGTTGGATCGTAACAGTCTAAAATCTTGAAACTGAAGCTCCTTGAGATGGAGTTTATTATGAAGAAGGGTTCGCCGGTTCTTCCCCCAAGGTCTAGGGGAGAGGGAGAAGTGAGAGAAATAAAATGTTCTTACCATGTTACAGGTGGTTAATTAAACAAAGAAAAGTTCCTAATGCTGATAGTCTGTTTAATCCAGAGGTGGTTCCTTCCCACTGGTGTTAGTGGGAGGTCACGTTTACCATATAACGGATCCATTACTCACAATTCTCACACTTTTACTCCAAGACAGGTTAAAATTAAATGACCAGGGGGAAGCAAAGCTTCTCTGGAAGGAAGGCTTTGCTCTTTTACGCCCTGCTCCCATACAACTCGAAAAGACTTCGTCTCTGCACCCAGCTCTATCTTTGCCTTTCTACAGCTTTCATTTCTAACAGCGGTTTTAAAATCTGATCATGAGGACAATAGGTTTAACTGTATTTTCTGTGGGAAAACTTTGTTTTTTCCAGCACACGTACCAATTGTAGTTAGTCATATGTCTGAGTTTCCAAAGTCCCAAAGACGAGCATCTTTCCCATTATCTTTGTGGGTTGCAGCATCAGCCCTCAATGCGCAACCAACCTCAAGAATTCGAACACAAACAGACGGGGAAATAAATCTGTGCCTTCTCTTGTCCTAGGGAAGGTTAGTAGAAGAATTCACCTGTACGTTTGATTTCCTGTTGACTTGAGATTTGTATGTAGTACCTGCTGTATTTGCCTACAAATATTCTGAATAATGATTTGAAATCATACTAGCTGGAAGTCCTCTGATCTCTGACATCGCCTATTCAGTGAGGTTTTGTAGGTGCTGCTCTCTTGGTTTACCAGTGCTCTGGTGAAGCCTGTGAAGTCAAGGGCCCCATTTCATTGCTGTTCAGTCTTCTTCCTATTGTACTTTCTAAAACTGTGTTTTCATTTTCAACATGGATGTATCTTTCTCTTCTAACATTCCCATATGTTTACCCTGTTCCTTTTTCAGAATTTAATGTCTCAGAAAAACCAGACTTCTTGTCAAATTAAATTTATTTCCTTCCTAAGCTTAGAATTGAAGCCAGTCTTCTTAACCTGGAACGTCTGTCCTATGCCTGTCGTATGTAAATACCTTTCCTTTATCAAACTTCAGTGCTTGCTTAGGTCTTCCCATCGCTGCTTTCAGTAATCCTAGAAAATGATTTCTCCCTTTGTCTTTTGACAGCCTGGTTTCCAAGGGAGGGCCTTTCTTTGCTGGAATTTTGAGTGAGAAGTTTAAGCCTTCCCTCTCATACCTTCTTCTCTCCAGGCATCAAGATGGATAATACCCCCTTTTAGTGTGCCCCTCGTTGGCGTTACGCTGGAGGTATTTTTGATAAATAGAGCAGAGATCCAGGGCCACAGCCCTTTCCATACGCATTTAGATGTTGAGAGTCACTGCAGCTGACGGACTGGGAGACCAGCACCACCATGAACCACTACCAAAACCTTACTCATGAGGTCTGTTACCTTTGATGTCTTGCAGGAGAGGTACAAAATGGTTTCTTTGGTCACTGGCTAATGAACTATTTGCAGCGATAAGCAAAGACTGTCAACTGTATCTTGATCTCTGTTCTCTTCATCTTAACTCCAGCTCACTGTGTTGATCATTAAACGTCGTCGCTGATCTGCTGCTTTCTTAGCACAGCTGTGTGTTGCAACCTCTCAGCCTGTAGGTAGCTCTCCGACTTCTTTAAAACTCCTCTTCTGCACTTAATGTGTTATTTCGATGAGTTAATAATTCTTCCCAGTCCTCTGAAATTCTAGAATTCGTGGCCTAACCACAAATGGTCATTCTCCCATAAGTCCTGTTTGATTCCATTGTGTTGTAATAGAAAGCCAGAAGAAACAAAATATTGTGCAGCTCATTTTTAACATAACTCGGATTTTTACATAAAAAGGAGCACTGTCTTTGTAGGCAGCTTCTTAAATGTTAAGGAATTTATAATTTTAATAAGCTGAGATGGTAGCTTCATACATCGTCTTCAGTCTTGGGAAAAAATGTCCTGCTCTTCAGAGTATTATTTGGATAATTCAACTTTGTTCCTAGTAAGTAAATATTATACCCATAATATAAATTATGCTGAAATCTTGAAGGATTGGATACTTCTTCCTCACGTGCAAGTTGCACATTCACCTCAGGGGAGTCTGCTGTCAGGAGGGTGAGCATCTGTCTCTACAGCAACTTGAATAGTCTCCTTGCTTGTAGAGGACCCCTTCTATCGAGGTGCAACACATTCTGGTTACGTCCCTGTGTTGGTTTTGGTGTTCTTTCATGATTATGTGTTTTATTAGAGTGAGAAATCCTGCAAAACCTCTTCCAAGCCTTCCAGAAATGTAGTTTGAACTTCCTAAGGCTGCCATCTGCTAGGGTAATTAATGTCCCGCTTGAGTGATTGCATTAAGACTCGCATCACTGACTTCCCCCTGGTCCTGCGTTAAGTCGCTGTCTGTCCTTACTGGTAGAGAACACTTACACCAGGGACTTCTGATTGAATTTAATCTCATGTTCTCCTTCCCTTCTTTGTGCTACACCCACCAATATACCGATGTTACCAATGTATTTGTAAAGCGCTTGACGTATTTAGGGCAGGAAGAAAAATGGTGATAGAAGAAAAGTTGGGTGGGTTTGGTTTTTTTTTGGAAAGGAAAGTGTCTTCTGTCCAAGTCTTAGGGGTTGTTTCTGCAAGGGCTGTGAATTCACTCCAGTGCTGAGTATTCACGGCTCCTTGGTAACCATCAACTAGGTACTTGCTACGGATCCATCAACAGCCTCTGTTCTTAGAGAGTAAGAAAAAAGAGGCTTCATCATTTCAATGTGAACCACAAATTGTGACCATTCTGTTTTCCCATAATAAATCGGTGTTACAGAGAGGAAAGAGTAAAAAATTAACCTTTTTGTTTTATCTTCTCAAGCTTGTTTGCTAAATCTAGTGAGATGTTCTTCACTCAACTGCAGGAGAGCTTGTGCAACTTCCTTCACAAGGAAGGGAGAAAGAAGAACTGGAGATTTAAATTACAAATGGAAACAAAATAAACCAGAAGGATGGGAGAGAGCCTTGTAGTTAAGTCAGGATTATTCACTCGCTCTTCAGGAAGGAGGGCTTTTTTATAGGGATAAATGGCCCGCATCAAGCTATACTCAAAGCTGTCCCATAATGCATATTTAAAGGAGGGACACTGTGGTAAATCTTACTTAGCAGCAAAACATGGGATTTCTCTTTAGTATCCCGTTAGGTTTGGAGGGGCTGGTTGGGTTTTTTTGCTTTTGCAACACGTAGTAGTGAAATGCTGGTGTCAATAAAACGTGCCGTTTTGCTGAAGGCAGACACGAAGCAAAACTTCCTCAGGCCGCCAGCTGAGACTTGTGAATCAGTATTTCAGAACTGGCCTTTTTAGGCCTCTTCTTTCCATTCCGGTTCTTCAGATCTGATGATTAACCCAATGAAGTAATGTTTAATCATTTAACCTTCCTTCGCCTGTATTGTAGCAGTCACAGGAAATCTTATTTCCAAACCAAAAAGACAAATCATCTTTGAAAGGGACATAGTGTGCTCAAGTATCCCGAAATGTTATAGAGAGTGAATCATATTAGCTGAGAGCCGAGTCCGGTCTAGATACTTTAATTTTGGGGGAAAATGTTTTGCCTGTAAGTAGCTGAACTTTTATGTCTCTTTTAATCTAATTTTTTTTTTTAAAGCAGTAAGTTATGAAAGTTGCTTTGTTTTTATTTCAAATGCTTAAAAAAGGCAAGAAAAGATTGTTCCCTGTGCAGGCTTTATAACAGAAAAATTATATTGTGAAATAGGTAAAGGTTGTGAAACTGATGATCGTATTCTCTGAGAAATGAAACTTTTAAGGTTGTTTTGGGGGTTGAGTTTTTTTTTTATTATTATTGCAGATGTTGCAAAGATTTGACAAATTAAATTTAAGGAAACAACCAAAGAGAAGTATTTCTGAATTTGTTTTCATTAAACTGACTGTTCAGGCTGCAAACACGTGGCTTTTTTTTTGCAGCCCTGATGTGTGTGTTCACTTGCAAATTATTTGTAGCTGTGATTACATTAGATTATAAAAAAGAGGGGGGAAACCTAAAATTTATCTATTTCGGCTGACGTAGAAAGTTTGAAAAAGGAAAAGAAGTCAGAAGTTCTTGACTGAAATATTTAGAACTACAGCTGTGCTTTCCATGGGGTACTTTGTCATAGACAATGAATGTAAACAAAAATTAAAGAAAAAACAATCTGAGTAATAATGTTAATAGAAGAAATTTATTAATTAATAAGGGGAGAAAAACGGCCCCAACTTTTTTTGGTTTGCTTTTTTTTGAGTGACAGACTTGTTACACTTTTTTCCAACACTTTCATCGTTGGTTTTATAATAAAAATTGTATGTTTTTAACTGGAGGGGGAAAAAAAATAGCTTTAAGGCAGCTTGAATTTTGCAGGGCTGTAGAAATGTGGATGAGAGAAGCTGTTTCTTTTTATGAAATTTCATGAAAAACGGTGTCTTGTCCTTACAGTGAGTTAATACAGTCAGTAGATGTATATTACAATATGTTACAATAATATATATTGTTCTTGAACCAGCAGCTGTGCTGGAAGCATTAATTCATAGATCACTTGCCTGAGAATTTGTTTCCTGTTTCAGCTTCTGCAAATTAATACAAGAGTGTATTAGCAATGCAGTCTTAAGGTAACGGTAAATATGTCAAAATCAGAATAGAAACAGCTTCCATTGAAGCTGTCGTGGATCTATTTGAATAATTGGATGGTGGGGTTTTATTTTAAAGATACTTTACAATGAGATTTATGGAGCCGTGAAAAAAAAAAAAAAATTATTGGCTTATAAAAGTGAAAACATTTGTCTATCCCCGTGAGCATTGTGAAACGGTGAATAAAATAGGAACTGAAAATAATCAGGGTCACATTCAGTTTTGTCACAGAGTACAAGGGGAGACATCTTACGAAATTCCTCCAGAAGGCACTACTTTTTCAGTTCACCTTTGCAAAAAAAAAAAAAAAAAANGAAAAAAAAAAAAAAAAAAAAAAGAAGAAGAAGAAACCAAGAACCCAAATCTCTTGCTGAAAGGATGATGTTACTGTTAGGCTTTAGCACAAGTTTGTGTTTCTAATTCGTTGGCAGAGAAATTCTGAAGATTCTCCCTTCGTATTTGCTTGGGGAATCAGAATACCTGTTGTCTCCTCCCTGCTGAGTTTTATGTCCTTTGTTGCTCACCGTGAGCTGACGCTCTGCGGAAGGTTCTGGCATCCTTTTCAACTCATCCCTTAACTCCTCGCTGGGACCCAATGTGTGTGTTAGCCTTGACCTGGGTTAGGGATGGTAATTACCTCCTAGTGGTTTTATTTACTAACTTGGGGATAACGAAGAGGGAATTTTAGTTTGGGAGGGAACAGCCCTTGATGTTGCAAGATTTCTGGGCTTTGATCGTGTTTTGTTTCTTGCAACAATCGGTGTCAAAATTAACTCATAGAACTGAGAAGCATGAAAAAAAATTGTACTTCACTCATCCTGTGGGCATGTTCTGGACCTGTTGCTGCTCATGGGAGTTCGGGTGGGTGCTATCAGCCTCACTGGGAATAGATTGTAATAGATTGTAATCACTCCGAGATACTGTGGGGATCCGAGAAGTTAAATAGAGGAAAAAAAAAACCATCAGGAAGAGGTTTTCAACACCGAGTGAATATTGAGTATTTCACCTCTTCCACTTTGCAATAGGAAATAGGACATTCAGGATCCCAAGGCTGTTACTCCTGGGTGTTACTCCAAGGTTACTACCAAGGAGATTGCTCCTGGTTAAAGTTAGCAAACTCACCCCTTATAAAAATCCTTTGGGAATATTCTGTGTTCTCCTGAGGATAAAAATATGCCCCATGAAGATGTAGGAAATCTCCTTTATTTGGTATTTTACTTTAGGTTGAAGCATTTCTTTCATTTGGGTTACTTTTCCCAATATAAAGTATTATGAATAGAATTCTTCTGATTTCAGTAAAAATTGGGGGGGTTATTTGAGAATTTATTAGCTATTTTTAAAGCACTGCAATGGAGAAAGGTTACTGTTTGAAAAAGGGATGTAAAAAAATAGCAAGTGGCCTTATCACAGGTTTATTTTGTTTGTTTAATCTGGAATAGAAAGTTATGTCACTTCTACAGTTCAGAATTTAAATAATATGCAAGAACATTGTCAAATAATTGTACTTTACTTGCACGGGTATATGGTATCGAAGGTTTCAACAGAATTGCAATGACATTACAGTTGTGGGTATTTAATCTTTCTGGGTTGTCTTGCAGTTACCTTAAAGTGTGGGATTTAGGATATCATTAATTATTGACTAAAGTCCTTCCCTTGTGAAATTTATCTGTCAGTTGTCTCCAAAATGCAAATCAGTGAATGCTGCATCACGTCTGGAAAATAAAGGTTTTATTGCTTATCCCTGTGTTTTTAAAAAATAATTAACAATTGCTTTTTCAAGTTTGCTGTTACCAAAGATAGCTTTCTAAAGCTGCTGTTCCCGAGCCTGGATAGATAATACTGACCCTGGTTCTAACTTTTGGGATAGTTTTGCATCAAAAGAATTTTCCTCTGAAGTAAATTCACTTCTCAGGTTCAAATAAACTTCTTGCAAGGACCTTTATTTTTGCTTTTTAAAATGTTTGCCATGTATTTGGTAAACTCTGAGTCTCTTGAGCTTCTCCCGAGAGTGTGTTTGAAAGCTGTGATCACAAAATAAAAGTAGGCAGCATGTTTTTGTCCAGAATAACTCAAATGTTGTTACACGGTCTGTCTGGCACCTTTTGCTTTTAAAGTGTTTCAGATTCAGTTCTGTGGGTTGACTGAACTTTACGAGTCTGTTGTAGAGGGTACCTGGAATGAGCTGCTTTGATTGAGAGCAAAGACCTCGGGATATAATGGGATTGTTATATTCTGCCCTTGTGTTTTGAGAAAGTACCTTTTTAACATTGTCAGTGGAATTGAAGGAATTAGTTCCCTTTGCTTGTTTCAGGAATAAGGTACAACCAGCCCTGGCAGTTTAAAGGTATGGGGAAATAAATACCAAAAAACCTTCTGGAATAGCAGTGTGAACTTGGTGCCACTTCCAGGGTTTTGAAAACCAAAACTCCAGACGTGGTGGGGGGGTGTGTGTGTGTCAGATTTTCACACTGAACATTGAGAGTTTCTCTCTCTTCTCTCTAAGCCCAGAGTTCCAAATGAGCTGTTTTGTTTTGTTTTGTTTTGTTTTAAAAACTCTCCCAAATACTAATTAGGAAATCCCAGAGTGTGGGGGATATTGAGATCCTGTCCATTTTTGTCAGTGGAATTGAAGGAATTAGTTCCCTTTGCTTGTTTCAGGAATAAGGTACAACCAGCCCTGGCAGTTCAAAGGTACAGGGAAATAGATACCAAAAAACCTTCTAGAATTGGGGGTTTACATCATTAATGCTTCCTTTTCTTCCTTGCAGGATTTTGCTTCCCGGGCTAAACTGGCCGTCCAGAACCTGGTGCAGAAGGTTGGGTTCTTCGGCATTTTGGCCTGCGCTTCGGTGAGTTGGTGTGTGGGTCACAGAGGGGTTTGTGCTCACAGGTTGCAGGGTGAGCAGCTTGCTGTGGGGTATGAGCTCTGTGTGGATCTCTGTGCCTTGTTGGCTGTTCCTCTGCTCTCAGAGGCGCGGGATGGTTGTGGTACCGGCGAGTACAATAGGGTGGAGAAGCTCCAGTCCTCGATTAGTACCAAACACAGCTAATCCTGCAGAAAAGCACAGCTCACAGTTATTGTCCTTTCCTTTACCGTTGGGCTTCTTGACACTGGTTCTCCTTGGAAGATAATGCGTTTGGAATAGTTTAGTTCTATTTCCTTTTTAATTAATTAGAAAAGAGTGGTGAGGCAATGAGGCAAGGGATCTTTTTTTTTCTTTTTTTATCCCTGAAGAAGATGAAAGAATTCCTTCTCTAGTTCAGCGTGGTGTGGTGAAAGCTGATAAAAGAAGCAGGTCTGTTCACTAAGGATGCCAAAGCCTTGCCGCAGAAAGAAAAAGAGGGCTTACGAGAGACTGAGCTGGGACATTCTTAAAATTCAAGAGGTTTTGGTGTTTCCGTTTCAAACCGGGGACGCTCCCTGTGTCTGGTGTTGAGGCCGCATCTTCTCTCCATGCCCTGCCTCCACGGGAGCTGGGCAGGTCAGAGCACACACCCACTGGCAGTTACCCCCTTGGGACTTTCCTGGCCCCAGTTATTAACTGGCAGGATACAGCAAGAGCTGTGTTATTACCTATAGATTCTCCTGGAACCATACTGGTATTGCTTGAGGTGTTTAGTGCTGCGGCTTCCAGGGCTTGACATCTTCAGAGCCAAAGATAGGCACAGACTGAAGAGTGGAAAACTGCCCGTGTAAACCCTGATTAGGGTATTCACCCCCAGACTTCTAAGTCTGCTCAGGAGATGTCTTTGGGTCACTGGGAACCAGAGGGAGCGGAATGAGGACGCCAGTTTCAGCGTCGTGGCTGGATGAACTGCAAGCTACTTGTAGCTCTTTCCTCTCTAAGCGAGAGGTGATACCACCGTCTCCACTGATGCTATTTTAGTGTTTTAAGTAGGATAATACTCTTCTTTTGGAGTAGCTAAGTATTGAACCATTTGAGATTTAAACCTCTCTCTCTCTGGAAGCTTAATGAAGGGCAGTAGGATTGGTGTGCCTTATCCTTCCATCCTCTCCTCCCCCCAAAATGTGGGATGCGATGCCCAGAAATGTGGTTCCAGTGAGGGGGGAAGCGTAGGTCCCCTGTGATCCCACCCTGCCGGAATCACCGCGGCCGTTAGCCGGCTGCTCAGCTGGTGAGGTACCGATTCCACCCTGGTTGAGCATCTCACTCAATTTCCTAAATTGTAGAGCTGACAATGCTAAGTATTTACCCAAATTTAAATAACCTGTCTTAGCTGGGAAGAATTAAAGTGACTGTAGTTGCTGGCTTAAAACTTTTGCTTACTAATCTTTTGAACTCTCTTAATGTTTAGACGTAGGTTACAAGCTGTTCTTTGAATCTTACCACCCAGTAAGCTGCTAGACTGCTCCTTCTCTGACTCATGGCCCTCCAGTCACCATCTTGTGAGACATCTCTGGTCGGTCGGTCGGTCAGTCTGTCTGGTGTGAGAAGAGCAGCAGCTTGTAGGTGGCAGGGGATGAGTCCCTGGAGTGGCTGGAGGAGGTGAAACGTGGATAAACGCAGGACAGGAGGAAGGAGTTGGTAAACAGGAGCGGTGATGTGTAAACTCTTGGTAGTTCCTGATTAGTAAAACTTAAACATTTGCTTAACTTCTTACCTACTTGATGGGCCAGGCTCTGGCTTCCCCTTCCCATGGAGGTTGGGGACAGGGGATTGAGGGATGGGAAACCCACCAGAGCACACTTGAGGGTTTGTCAGTGTGTTCCCAGGATAACTGCAGAGCAGCAGTAAAAAGGTGAGGTTACGTGTGGCAGAGGCAATGAAAAAGCACAGGGATTCCAAGCTGGATGTTTCTGTTGCATCTCTAGGTGAGGGAGGCAGCCCCTCAGGGTGCTCCTGTGTTCCCCCATGAGCTTCAGGGCTTCTCTTGCCTCTTGCTGCTTCTCCCCAGGCTAGAAAGGTGTCTCCTTTACTCGCCCACCCTATAATTGCAGCCTTGGTTTTGGATTTTTAACAGTATTTTAGCTGGGTGTATTTTTAATGATTAGAGAACTTGCTTGTGAGGTGGCAACAACCGCCCCAGCTGCAGGTTCTTGTCTCTCAAGCAGTGGTTTCTAAATGCTGCATAAAAAACACAGTCAAATTGAATGTTCAACTTTACAAGTTGATCCAGTGGCAGTAAGAAAGCTGTATGATTGTCTGGAGCTTAATTCCCGTGTAGAGGCAGCTCTGAGGAAGGAACAAAGCAAGAATTAACCCGGGAAGGTCCTTGCTGTGACTTGTGAGAATTTGCCCTCCTGTCTTTGTGGGCTTTTTTGGCAACTCTGTTCTGAGTGTGAGGGTGTGTGTGTGTTATAAAAGCGAAGAGAACACCCCACTGGCCTGTCAATACACCCTAACGTGGACTTGTTGAGTAGCTTTTTGCTGTGATTTGTTTATCGTGCTGGTGGTATTCACAGTTACCCCTACCTAAAGCGTGCTGCTCCCTCTGTGGCGATACTACCGCAGTAATTAAATCCTGTGAGCTTACAAAAAAAAAAAAACCCCAACCCTCAAACCAGCCAACAAAGGAGATACCTGAGACCTAGAGCAGACTTGGCTCAGAAGAGCAAAATTGTCTGGCTGTGGTGTAAGTAAATAATTTACCGGCCTCCTGTGCCTGAGACAGCTGTCAGAGGTGAAGAAGCGTTTTAGTTGAAGTGGAGCGTGTTCAGAGACCGTTTCAGGGCATGGTTAGAGGCCGTTTCAGATTTCTTCCTACACAGGTGGGGTTGTGGGCGCTCATAAATTTGACTTGCTGGTCTATAACATCTGAGTATAACCCTCACAAGCTTTCCCACAGATTTCAGATTCCCATTCGGTCAGTTACAGAGTCACTGTCTAATATGGTCTTTAACAATATCTACGCTCGTTACTTATTGGCTTGGGTAAGAGACCAACTCAAGCAGCTCGGGATGTGACCCCCGGGACACACTGCTACTGTCACTTAAACGCAGCCCGTGCCTTGACTCAGACAGTCTGCCCTCCTGCTGCACACTGAGTGTGAAAGGTTGGAATTTGGATACTTTCTTGGTTTCATTTCACAAATATTTTACCGATCGAATCACAATACCAAACGTCAAGCCAACAGCTCAGCAATAAAAAAAATAAAAATCTTTTTAATTTTAAATGAAATGCATATGCTTAATAAAATCTAATCAGTGCTTTTAAACTGGATACACATGGCTATAAATGCCAGGTCTTAATGTACTTTCTCAGATGGAAATCTCTGGGGAAGGTTTTGAACACAAGCTTCCAAGAGTGATGTGCTTGTCGGTGAGAAAATTTGATAAATCACTCAAAGGGGCTTTGCTGTGGTTTCTGAGCATTTCACATGGAAAACTTTTTGTTAGCTTTTTTAAAATCCAGGGGTAAGGAGGGACCATGAGAGTGGAATTGTCTGGGACATTGTCTAGCTGAGTCCCGGAGACTTAAGTTATGTGGTGTGACATTAGCGTTTTTGTGAGTATCAAGAAAAAGCAGTTTTGGACCAAGTTGAATAAGGGCAAAAATGTTCATTTTTCAAAGCTTGGAGGTCTGTCATGTTCCTGTTCATCTCAGTAACTGCCACAATTCATGAACTTCTTTCCCTTGCGCTCCACAGATTCCAAACCCGCTGTTTGACCTGGCTGGGATAACATGTGGACACTTTCTGGTTCCCTTCTGGACCTTCTTTGGTGCAACCCTGATTGGGAAAGCAGTAATTAAAATGCACATCCAGGCAAGTAGATGCTGCACCTCCCTCGGGGCTCGGGGGGGTGAGGAGTTTGGGGGGGTTTTTTTGACTGTTAACACTGCCTTTGTGATGAACTTTGGAGTCTCCGTTCCTGACCTGAAGTAATGGAAATTAATTTGGTGGGTGCAAAGGATTTACAATAAAGGATCTGCCAGGCTTCTCGTGCTCAAAAACTTAGGCAACTGAATAATTTATAGCTACAGACTAATGAGCTTGCTGCCTACACCACTCAGGAAATTGGTGGTTAGCCAAGTTATTTACCTACGGTTTTTACCAGACTGAGAGGATTTGGTACTCATAATGAACTTGCCTTTTTGGTAACGAGTGCTCATTTCAAAGAGCGCTGCAGCTACCCTTTACCGGTTACGCGGTGCTTTTAAATGCTCCTTTTTATCTCAGTGTAGAGAAAACCTCGCTCCTTTCAGTCCCTGCAGGCTGCAGTCTGGGGCTTGGCTCGGGGCACGTTGTCCGTGGCTTTCTGTCCCCATCCGCAGCTTTTGGTGTCCCCAGTCTGTATTATTTGCAAAGGGCCTGATTTCAGAGCGTGTCCAGTTTTTCTTGCTCACCCAGAGCCTTACCGGATGGTCTGAGTTTGGCAACCAGAACCTCTGGTTGCTTTCAAAAAAACATTTGAGTTTGACTTTTAAAACGTTGTCACCGTTTCATCCAATGAAAGGTGAAGTCTTGATTCCCTGGCAGTTCTTCGCCGATGCGGGTGGTGCCGTGTCCTGAGCTTCGTTGCGCTGTTTGCAATGGTTAGAACCAACGGTCTCAGCTGGGGCTTGGTTTTTTCAGCCTCTCCATAGGACTCATGCAGTGCCTGTAGCTGTTTTGCTTGGAACTCTTTGCAGTAACTACATTAAAATAGCAAAAACTATTAGTAATATAAAATTACTCGTCTAGTATTCTCATCACGCTGCTTTAAAAACTTGTCTTTTGCCCCAAACAGAGGATTTCAGTCTTCAACCTCTTTTTTTAATTCCCATCTCCTTGTAAACAGTGATTTTACTTTGCCCCAGTTCTTAAACAGAAAATAAGAGATCTGAAAATCATATTACTATATATATATATATATATATACACATATACATATATTGACTTACTGGGATAGAACAGCTTTTCTCCACACTTATTTTTGTATTATTCAAACTTTTCTGCTTTTAAATCTGTGTACTCTTAAATATTTATTTTCTGGCACCATAGAAAAGCGAAATAGTATTTGTGAAATAGTCCTTTTATTATTTTCTGTGCCTTGCTTATGCAGCAGCAGGTTTGCTCTGTCATTTATAGTGCTCTACACTCGGTGTAAGTGAAAAAAATATCTGCCCGTGTCTTGCACAGTTGGTAAATCATCTTATTTTGTAACATGTTCAGCTTCTAGAATCCTCTTTTTTGAGATGCTTGGTTTCAAGCACACTCTTGTGCAATAGCCATGGTTATTGTATATTTTTTTTGTAGTGATCTTGCTGCAGTTTGGAATTTAGGAAATGTCAGAGTCATGGAAAGGGACAGGAAGCGAGTGACTCTGTGGCAGTGGCCGCCCTGGGGCTGCTCCAAACTAACCCCTTCCTCTGGACCCCAAAATCATTTGTGTAGTTGGAGTCACATCCAGCAAACGCACTTCTCCTTCCAGCAGCTTCAAACTGGTTTCAGGAGACTCTGGGAACCGTGTGTGTGTGTGTGTGAGCGTGCATCTGCACACCCTCTTGCTCACTCGTGGCAAAGAACGAGCTGCCAAATGTGACAGGAGTGGAATCGGCAGAATTTCAGCTTGTGTTAGAAGAGCAGGGAGAGCTGATGTGATGGACGTTTGGATTTTCTGGGAAATAAGCTGTACCCGCAGCAGGTTATTGAAATTACTCTGTTCCCAATAGTCTGCTGGACTGGTGACAGTGACAGTCACAGGTTTTTGACCAGACCCAACGGCTCTGACTTTGTTCTTCACTAAGTATTTTTGGTTACGTTTCTGTCTGAAACACACACTCTAGGGGACTAAAAGATAGATGTTTTTTTTCACTGCTGGGATGTGTTTGTGTAAGAGGGGATGTGAATTTTTCTGCACGGTGATGACTGTTTTTCCATTAAAATATTGTTGACGGAGTAAAGTGACCTTGAGCTTCTGGGAATTGGAGTTTGGGGAGGATGCGAATGGTTAGTAACACAGGCTACGAAAACATTGCAAGAAATGAAGTGCGTGAGGAAATAGAGTAATAAAGTAAACAGCTTTTCTCTCTCCTGCCTCTTTTTTTGAAGAGGGTATTGAAAATTAGAGATCTTGAAAGCAAACAGAAAGGAAAACTGTGTGTGAGTGCAGGAGGAGCCGTCTGGTTGGAAAGGAACACGAATCACCGTACCCCATTGTCTCCGCTTCCCTTTGGATCCACTGTTCCTCTAACTGATGTTTTCCTTCCTACAGAAACTTTTCGTTATTATAACGTTCAGCAAACATATAGTGGAGCAGATGGTGTCCCTCATCGGGTGAGTAACTCTTCAACACAGTAATACCTTCACTTATTAAGTGGAAAAATATTGGAGGGGTCAATTTAGATGGGCCTGGAAATTGTCCTTTGCTTCGAAGCGGAAGCTTCGGCCAACACATAATTTAGGTCTTATTTGCAACTTCATTCCTCACCTCAGAGGCTTCAGGTACTTCCATAGGACCGAGGGACAGATGGGCTGAGTGTGTGGCACCAACAGTTTGCTTTCACCCAGAAACAGGGCACAGCTCCCCCAGTTACAGACTTCACACTTTTTAGCTGCAAATAGACTGGGTTTTAGGGACTTTGGTCAATGGTGGAGTGTGGTCCTGTGACGAAAAATGAAAGAACCGTTGTGATTTCTGCAGTGTCCCAAGATGGCAAGAAACATCTTCCAGAGTCTGAACTACCTTACGCATTTAAAATGCTAAACCTCTCACAAAATGTCAGAAAGAGAAATTCAGTGTGTAGAGTTATGTCTCCATTCTATTGAACTTGGTGTTTCATAGGAGAAACAACAGTTTTCACGGATAAACTATTCCTATTTTGAGGAAGTTTGTCTGTTTTTTTAGACCAGGTTCTTTAGTAATCGATTACTATTTTATTTTTTTTGAGTGCAAATCTCAGTTTAAAACAAGAAAACGAAGCAAAAACTTAGCGACAGTTGAGGGTGGGGGGAAAGACAAATAAAACAGCTTCCTCGTGTGTTGCCTGAGTGGGTTTGAAGACTGGACGCTGATGAAAAGTGCAACGTTTTTGCCTCGTATCTACCTGTTCAGTCATGAAATTCTGTGTAATTTTAAAATCCACTGTTGATGTTAACATTTCCTGCCTGGTAATGGGGCAAATAACATCGCAACAGTCCTTCTCTAACCATGCAGAAGTTTCCTAAATTGCTTGAATGCAAAGAAAATCTGCAACTTCGTTGACTTAAGTGTGGGCCACCACATCAAATCATACGGATTTCACCAAGAATTCGTGCTTAATTGTTGAAAGGAACAATTGTGTTCTTGAAGGGCTGGGGGTGGCTGGTGCCTGTTTTCAGTTCCCTGACCTGGTTAGGGGCGGGGATGCAGGTTTGAAGTTTTACATGTGAGTATCTGACATTTAAATAGAAAACCTGCTTGTTCTGGGCTTTGGTCTGGGGTTCTTTATTTATTTGTTTTGGGGGGCTTTTTCAAACTACAAACTGAATATGGATCCGTAGAATGAATGTTCCCGCTTTTCTGAGGTTTTTCACTTGTTACATGGGGCAAATTGATTGATGATTTGTGATCCAAGCTGTAGTAACTATTTTCTCATAAACTCCGAAAAAGCCACACTTCTCAAGAGCGGTTTCAGGCGAGGAATGTTTGGAAATAATTCCTTTTAAAATATGTAAACTTGAAGTTGTAACGCTCTGCAGAGAGAAAGGAGCGTCGGAAGAGAAACATTCTAAAGCATTTCACTAATAAAACAAATCCTGACTTTATTACTTCCTGATCTTCTGATCGGGTGTCTGGTTTGTAACAAACTTCAAAATTAATTTGTTGCTTTGAGCAATTGTTTGGGTTTTTTTTTTAAAGAGAGAAATGTGACTACTTTGAAGCATCATTAGGTACCTTTTCTTAGTATCAATCACACCAGACAATTTACTACGAGCTTCTCCTCAGCACGGCTACTGGGTCAGGTATATTTCCAAAGACTTACTCTTTGGCAAATCTTTGAGCCAAAACTAGTAGTTTTTTCCTACTTCATCTGTCTTGGAGATAATTTTGCATCGAATTACTTCGAATGCATTCACAAGACCTCTGCTGGATTCAGATTTTATTGGATGGTTGATGTCAGAGTTAAAAAATGTTGTCAGGAGACAGTAAGATTTTTGGAATGTCCCGGTATCCTTGACTTTTCTCAAGCTGTCTGCCTGCATTACCTCATCAACTGCTTTTAGAGGGGAGCATAAAACATGTTAAACAAAAGCTCACATTAAATCCCTTATTACTAAATTAATACATAGTTCTATTTAATGGTCGGTAACTTTATTTTAAGCAAATTCTAACCGACAAAATTACTTCAGACGTTTTGGTTTTGGTCTGGGATATTGCTCTTACACAGAAGGAAATGTCTAAGCACAATACTTCAAAATAATGAATGTATTAATATGCAGGATAACAAAAAGCTAGACAGAAGATTAAGTTATGAGATATAGTCTGAGAATATTTGATTTTATAAGCCAGAGAGAATTTCTGGATAGCTACACGAGTCTCTGTCAAAAAGCAAAAGCAATTCACCTGCAGACCTTGCCCGTGGCTGGGCTCTGGTTTCCTTCTGGCCCTGGATGGTGCCGGCATCACGCACTCAGCCTGCCCTCACCAGGCCTTTTTAGTATCATTTAGGGTAATTTGATTTCACAATTTTGTCCAGGTCTCCATTACAGAAGGATCATAAAATACTCTTTATTTTAATTCAATAAAGAAAGAAAAGGAAAAGAAAATGTGGCAGGAAATTAAGAAGCTGTTTAGAAAAGATTTTTTGGGAAATCACAGGTGGTGTCTAGTGTACAAAATAAGGGCAGGAGGATGGGGGGAGGCAGCTCTGCGGCAGCGAGATGCGGCGGGAGGAACGAGGAGATGTGTCTGGCTCAAAGGAACTGAAGTTATTGTAAGCCTTGAAATCAAAGCTGAGGGAGGGTTACAGAGGTGCTGGTAATTATTGACCTGTTCCACCAGTGAGCAGGTTGAAGGTGTATCGTTGCTGCCCAAAGTGCCAGGGCAGGATAATGTTTTCTCTCAGGTTGTATTAACGTTCATAAGCTTTAGTGAGGAGAGGTGGTGTGTAAGGGTTGTGTCGTATTCTGAGACTGAGTTTAACTTACTGGTCATGTAAAATACTTTGATGGTGGCTTCAGGCCAGACCTAACCCGTTTAAAATGTTTAATTATCACGTGTGTGGCTCTTAAATCTTCCCATTTCATTTTTTTCTTTACCTACAGCTGCAGGCTTGTTTTTGAAGTCACACTGAGCACGTTGCTTTTAAGCACGATGGTGTTTGCTTTGAAGTGGCAGTTTCAAATGCGGATTAAGAAAGCTAGTAAAGAAGTAGTTGTCAGAGCACACACCACCCACAGAACTGCTGCCATCAACTCTGGGTAAATGCTCAGACAGAAAAAAAAAATGTAATAATTTATTTTAGTTCAGCGTGCCCTGCTCATATTTTGTGAAAATGAGCTAATACCTTTAGAACTTCAAGAGGCATCTTAAAAATTCATGGACAGGTTTTATATAGCCCTAGACAGCACGTGGCCTTCACCTCAAGCGTCTGAACCTCAGGGGCACGTGGTGGCTGCATCCCTTTTGGACAAATCCCCCTCTTCGGGCAGAGAGATTCCCTCTGACTGTCGTTAAGTTAATGATGAACTCCCATAGACAGCAGAAGGTGTTAATTAGAGAGGCTGTGATTGTTGCTGAGAGGGGAGGTGTGAAGGCTGAGACCAGGTGTGGTACCTTCAGCTATCAAAAGGCACGAATTACTGCCGGCAGCCAAGGATGCTGCCTGATTTCAAGGGAACTAGAAACTAATCTATTCAATTAACGAACTGAATTAATCAACTAAAGTGAAGTTTAAATAGAAGGCAGTGAAACATGCATTAAAAAAAAAATTGCATACTTCCACATATTTTTAACAGCTCATTTGTTAGTGCCACGTCCTGCGGGTGAGACGTGTAAACACTGTGAAGTGTAATTCAACAAGCTCTGAAAATCCACCCCAAAATATGAGTTTCTCAGCCTGGTTGTTTCTGTGGACCAGCTTCTCGTGCCTTACCAGCTGTGCAGCCCAGTTTCCACCATTGCCTGTCTTAAAGGAACAACAGCTTTTTGGTAACAGGTAATTGAACCGTTGCCTTGACAGACCAGTTTGCTGCTCTCTATCGTGCTGTAATTCTTTGCTTCACAGCTTAATCTCAGTTCATTCTTGTAAGGAGCACGGTGTTCCTTTCACCAAAAAAGTCCAAATGAAATCACAGTGACTGATGTAAACAAAAACTTTGCTTAAAGATAGGTTGTTTGGGTTTGGGTTTGGTTTTTTTTTCCAAAATTTTTTCCAATATAGGTTTAGGTTATTTCTTTAGAATATTAAGCTACAGTGATAGAAAGGGCTGCACCAGACATCAGAGTTCCTCAGGTGGAATGGGCCTTTCTTGATTTGACGTTGTGCCATGTTATTGCCTGGTGTTTTGGGAGACCTGCAGCAGAGTCTGAGCCCCCAAAGAACCTGGTGGACCTCTGTTTTGCGTGTATCTGTGGGAGTCCATCTCCTGTTGGCCTGGTGTCTTCCTGAAAGGCTATTTGGAAAAATAAGTTCTAATCAATATTGATAATAAAACCTGTGTAGTAGAGTTCACCCAAAATTAACCTGAAGTGGCTGAGAACATGGATAACTGAGCAGCAACTTCAAATTTTCCGAAATGAATCCTTCTGGAAGGTTACACCAACACACCTGATGTTTCTTGGTACAATAAATCAATGGTTCTCCTCCCATGGGTATATGGGAGACCTGTGGGACTGTGCCCTCGCAGCACACCCTGCACACAATGGAGTAGCTCTGCACAAAAAAGGCTTAAGAGGCTTGAAAGGGGACGCAGATGGGGGTGAAATTCGAGCAGCTTTTGTGTTGAAAACCTTCCAGTGATCACAACACAATTATAAATGTTTATTTGCAAGAGGCTTGTTAGGATTTAACTCCAAACAAGCAAGCTTTTTATAATAAATTGTGTACAGAAATAGTGCTTTATCTTTAAAATACACATAGAAGTTCCCTTCCCAAGAGCGATGTTGAGCGGAGTTGAGAACCAGCCGTACAGAGATGGTGCAATTCCTGTTTTTGAAAGCACTGATTTTAACGTAACAGAATGTCCCAAGGAAAAAAAAATGTTTTGCAGGCAGCTTGGTTAACGTGGGTATTGGAGCGTGGCTCTAGGTATAAATGACGTCAAAGGGGTAGCAATTTTAGCTCAGTAATCTTCAAATGAGATACTTTCTTCCTTCGTCTCGTAAAGCAAGTGAGTCTGCCAAGTAGCCTTTTAAACCCACACCCCCCTACCCCTCAAAAATGTTTCAGTTGATCCTGACCATAAGCTACTGAAGGCAGGTAACACCTAAGGTTTGCCCCAACCTTCTGAGGCCGAGGTGGTGGGGCTGGAAGCCTGGAGGCTGCTGTCAGTCCCGGGGATGCTCCCAGGGAGCGGGATTGCGGCGGCAGCAGCAGCAGCAGCAGCAGCAGCATCTCTCGGGGCTGAGCTCCACTGAGTCACTGCGGGTCCCGTATGGCCCGGCCTCGGGGAAACGGATGGTTTAAATACTGTGAGAATCTTTATCAGCACAGGAAATGACAGCTCATTAAAATACTAACCGTTAAGCCTGTTTAGATCACTGTCTGGAAAAAAATTAACCATTGAAGGTTCAGATAACTGGCAGGAAGAAAGGTGCTCTGTTTAGACAGCAAAGACACGACGTAAATTGATCAGCTTTGCTAATTGCCCAGTGGCATACAAATATTTCTGTTGGAATCTCTTTTTTCAGTGGTTTAAAAAAACGTCAAACTTTGAGAGAAGTTGATACAATGCTGGGGCAAAACCTGCAGTTTTTGTTGAGGGAGGGATGGAATACAGCTGAAATAGCCCGCGATGGTGTCTCCTCCTAAATGCCCTATTGCTTTTGAGTTCCCGGCTGGATTTTTCTTGTGTTCTTACAAGGGAATGGGGAAATGTGAGTCTAACACAGAGAAACTCTGTGTGGGAGGAATGGCTGTTGGGTGGGATGCTTTAATGATGTTTTGCATAATTGCTCCAAAGGTGAAAGCCTTTGCTTTGGCCCTCTGGCCTGGCTGTCCATAGCTAATCTCATTTATTGAAATTCTTTTTAAAAAGAGTTGAGGGTAGTGGGAGGGAAGACCCCATTCCCAGCACGTTTTCTCCTCCCTCTGTGACATTTTGCAGGGCTCCCTTTTTTCTGGAAGGGGATAATCCCCGGTCTTGGGCGGGCGAGATCCCGTGGGGGAGTGAGGGGCTGGTGCTGATGAAACAACTGCACAGTGATATTTTCCTCTTAGTCTGGTTTTCTCTTGTTGCAAAATTTCTTTCACTGTTGTCTTTGAGTCGTAGCGCTGGTGTTTCCCTGAAAGGGTGGCTTCTCTGTAGCTGGGCTTACCCAAATAGCCAAATCTGAGCAAAATGTATACGACAGTGTTTGTCCCCAGACCCTGAGAGGGTCCAGGCGAGGACAAAGTGTTCGTGCCAGGGGTGACCAAACCAGTCCCTGCTTCACGCTTAAATGGTTTTTCCAAATTAACAGCTGTGGATATTGGAGAGATCATCCATAAAATGGGGTTGTGACTCAATATTGCATCACCTTCCTGAGCTGGTGTGTTCCGGCCTGGGAGCCTGGCACCCTCTTCGCACCATCGATTCAATTCCTGTGGTTCTCCTTGCCCTTCAGATTATTATTTCCATAAAATGGACTTCCACGGGTTTAAACTTCTAGTGCTTAATATTTCTTGATCAGGACAACTGAGGTGCTGATCCCAGTTGTTCGTATGAGCTGCTGAATTGGGTCTAAATTTCAGAACTGAGTGCCACTGAAATTCATATTTAATTTTCATTTCCATCAAAATAAATGGAGTTTAAGGACTGCTTAGAGTTAATCAGCTGCTTAATCGTCACTGGCTCTTAGAGGCCTCTTACCAAGGAGAAAGTTTCATTAGCAGTAAAACCCCACCATATTCATGTTCTTCAAGTGTGGGTCTGAAGTGGCAACTTCAGTGTTTCTTGAAAATACCTGCTAATTCTAATGTTTCTCTGGAAAAGTAGGTGAATGTGTGCACGTGCAGAGGTTTTTATAAGGTGGGAACTTCATACCCTAAATATAGCCCGTTTGTGAAATGGTAGTGCAAGGGTACTGAAATGCAGCATTTGGTAGAGAACTGCTCTGCAGTGTTCTGCTCAGTGTGTGATTACCTGCGGCTTCACACACTCTGACAGCAAAGGTTGGGAAATTTCAACAGCTGCAGGGTAACCCCTACTCTGAAAGATCTCATAAGATGTAAAACCACACCTTTCAAAAGTGTAAATGTAATTATTACATGGTTTTAAATACTTTTAATACTAGTACTAATGCAGTTGGCAGAAATATTGAGTAACTTTCTACTTTCTGTTAAGTTGCCATAGGGAAAATACCTTTCTTTTTTTCTGCTCTGCTCTCCTCTGCTCTCTCCTCTGCTCTGCTTTGCTCTCCTCTGCTCTCCTCTCTTCAGATAATCTGAATGATTTAAAACCAAAATTGGTATTTCACATTAAATCCTTTCTAAATTTTTTTCTGAATCAGAATTTGTTCAAAGAATTTTTTTCCTAAAATATAAATAAAAAAAAAAAATAAAATAAAATCCCAACCATTCTTTTTCCTGAATCTTGTGGTCACACTCTCCTTGTTTTTTCAAGGTTTTGTTGAAAGGAAAATACACCAGAGCAGCACCTTTATTCCAAAGTGTGTCCTTGTTGCTGATGAACTGCAAAATTCATTAATAACAACAGCAGCAATTTGTGATGTGGATTATTTCTTTTTCTTATTTGGACAGACAGCTCCTCATG